>PVKU01004598.1:69042-143035 GCA_004027475.1 Anoura caudifer | reverse complement strand
AAAAAAAAAAAAAAAAAAAAAAGATAAAAAATAGGACAGTAAAAAGACAGCACAAACTCACAGGTATTAACAACCAGACCTAAAACAAAAGCCAACTAAGCAAACCACTACAACAGGAGCAGAAACACAAATGGAGATCACATGGAGGGTTAGCAACAGGGGAGTGGGAGGAGGAGAGAGGGGGACAAGGTACATAGAACAAGTAGCACAGACGGTGGGTAGAAAATAGACAGGGGGAGGGCAAGAATAGTGTGGGCAATGTAGAAGCTAAAGAACTTATGAAACATGGACATGAACTAAAGGGGGCAATGTGGGTGGGAGGGGTATGCAGGGTGGAGGGGAATGAAGGGGGGAATATGAGACAACTGTAATAGCATAATCAAAATATAATTTTTAAAAAATGAAATTCACACATTGTAAATGTGCAGGTCTTGGATCTTTATTCTCTGTGAAGATTTTTTTAATTGACATGTAATGGTAGTTTCAGGTGTACAACATAACGCTTTGCTATATGTATATGTTGCAAAATGATCACCACACTATGTCTTACTAGTGTCCATCACCACACATAGTTACATTTTTTTTCTTGTGATGAGGACTTTTAAGATCCACTCTCTAAGCAAGTCTCCGATATATCTGATTGTTAATAGATACAGTATTATTAACTAAAGTCACCATATTCTACATTACACACTCATGACTTACTTATTTTATAATTGGAAGCCTGTACCTTTTGAGCACCTTCACCCATTCTCCACCCCCACCTCACCTATGACAGCCACCAATCTGTTCTCTGTATCTGTGAGTTCAGGTGTTTGTTTGTTTGTTTAGATCCCACATATAAGTGAGATGGTATGATAATTGTCTTTCTCTGACTTGTTTCACTTAGCATAATGCCCTCAAGGTCCATCCATATTGTCACAAATGGCAGGGTTGCCGTCTTTTTTATGGCTGAATAATATCCAGTGCATATACGTACCACATTTTCTTTTCTTTTCCTTTTAAAAATATTTATTTACTTATTTTTAGAGAGAGGGGAAGGGAGGGAGAGAGGGAAAGAAACATCAATGTGTGGTTGCCTCTCATGTGCCCCCTACTGGGGACCTGGCTTACAACCCAGGCATGTGCCCTGATTGGGAATCTAACCGGTGACCCTTTGGTTCACAGGCCAGCAGTCAATCCACTGAGCCACACCAGCCAGGGTATACAACATTTTCTTTATCTATTCTTCCATTGATGGACATTTAGGTTGTTTCCATGTCTTGGCTATTATAAATAATGCCGCAATGAACATGGCAGCAGGATATCTTTTTGAATTAGTGTTTTTGTGTTCTTTGGATATATACTCACAGGTGGGATCAGTAGGTCATAAGGCAGTTCTGTTTTTAATTTTGAAGAACCTTCATACTACTTTCCATATTAGGTGCACCAATTTACATTCTCATGGACAGTGCACAATGGCTCTTTTTTCTCCACATCTGTGTGAACACTTTTTTTTTTTTTTTTTGTCTTTTTGATAATAGCCATTCTAACAGGTGTGAGGCAGTATCTCATTGTTTTGATTTTCATTTCCCTGATGATCGTGCGTTGAGCACCTTTTCATATACCTGTTGCCCATCTGTATGTCTTCTTTGGAAAATGACTGTTCAGTTCTTCCGCCTAGTTTTAATCAGATTGTTATTTTGTGATTGAGTTGTGTGAGTTCTTTATATATTTTGAATATTAATCTCTTATCAGATGTGATTTACAAATATTTTCTCCCACTCAGTAGGTTGCCTTTTCACTTAATGGTTTTCTTTACCATACAGGAACTTTTTAGTTTGATGTTGCCCCACTTTGTTTATTTTGCTTTGGTTGCCTTTGGTTCTAGTGTCAAATCCAAAGAAATCATTGTCAAGAACTTACTGTCTATGTTTTCTTCTCATTTTATGGTTCCAAGTCTTACATTCAAGTCTTTAATCCATTTTGAGTTGATTTTTAAGTATGGTGTAAGATAGTGGTCCAGTTTCATTTTTTGTATGTTGCCTTCTAGTTTTCCCAACACCATTTATTGAAGAGACTATCCTTTCACCAACAAGGATTCTTGACTCCTTTGTTGTAAGTTAATTCACCATAGATGTGAGGGTTTATTTCTAGGCTGCATTCTTTTTCTTTGATCTGTGCCTGTGTATATATGCCCAATACTGTACTGGTTTGATTGCTGTAGCTTTGTAATATAGTTTGAAATCAGGAAGTGTGATGCTTCCAGCCTTGTTCTTCTTTTTTAAGATTGCTTTGGCTATTTGGGGTGTTTTGTGGTTAATTACAAGTTTTAGGATTTTCATATTTCTGTGAAAAATGCGTTTGAAATTTTAATAGGGATTGCACTGGATCTGTAGATTGCTTTGTGTAGTGTGGACATTTTAACAATATATTTTTAAAAAATCCTCACCTAGGATATGTCTTGATTTTAGAGAGAGGAAGGGAAGGAGAGAGAGAGAGAGACATCAAAGTGAGAGAGAAACATGAATGGATTGCCTTCCACGATGCCCTGACTGGGGATAGAATCCACAAGCTAGGTATGTGCCCTGACCAGGAATTGAACCTGCAACCTTTTTTTGGTGTGCGGGACAACACTCCAACCAACCCAGTCACCTGGCCGGGGCAAAATTAATTCAACTTTTATTGAGCTTAATGGACTTTGGTGCATGATGGTAAATCTGCATGATTCACGAGTTTCTCCACGTCCAGCTCTTCCAACAGGTTTGCTTCATTCTGGCTGCCTGACTCTTTGAATTTGTTTACCTGACTGACTGAAAGTCAGAAGATGAAAGACCAGAGTTTTATACTTCCATGGAGTGAGTTCTAGAAACTGTATTATAATGCAGAAAGATAATCTTAAATTTGAGTGATCCTATCCCACTAAATTGTGAGGCTGCCATCTTGTTTTTCTAGTTTGACTTCTTACAGCTTGATTTACATACCTGTCATTTGAGTTATGTGCCAAGTGAGTTTAATTGCAGATCTGCAAAGGCTACAGCTGTTTATACTTGCATCATTCATTCCTGGACCTGCTTCCTCGGGTGACGGACATGAGGAAGTATCAGAAGGGCCCGCAGTGGCAGGTGCCCTGCCTTGAGCTGTTGGTGGAACATGCTGCTTTCTTGGATCTTCTGTTTGTTCTCTAGCTGGCTTTAATTTTTTTTCCTGTGTGCTGGTTTTGAAAAATACAGAGCTTTCCTTCATGTACAACTGTTCTTCAAAAAAGGAGATAACTGAACATTGTACTGCTGCTTACAGTGTGTTTCTTTGGTTGAGTGCCTCTTTTGTGCTAGGTTTTGGAAACATAGAGGTGAATAAGACACAATTCCTCCCTTATGAGTTTTACAACCAATTAGGGATGCTACAAGACCAAGATCTCAAAACAAGTAAGATCTTACAAAATAATTATTGTGATTAGAGTTTAAGCACATCTATTAATAGTAAATGTTATCACAAACCCATGCAATTACACTTCATCATTTTTATAAGGCCTAATGAGGTCAGTAGTAACTTTTAATGTCCATGTCTTTTTTTCTGCCACAGCCACACTTTTCTTTTTGTCTAACCTTCCTTTCACCCTCCACCCTGCACAGCACGTTCCTCTTCAGGCCTGTGTTCCCTGACAGCTGCATCAAAGGGAGATCCCATCCCCCTTGTTGGGATCCATCTCAGCCTTTGGTTTTCTTAATTGCATTAATGACAGTCCATACGCATTTTATTTATTCATTTGTTTACTTGCTTTTTGTTGTTTCCTTTCATGATATGTATGCTTCCATTCTGGCCGGGACCACAGCTACTCTTTTTCCCATGGTGTTCCAGTCCCTGGCACACAGACATGGTTGTGGCCACCCGTCAGGTGAATGGAACTCGCCTGACCACTCTGTGGAATCTGGCAGACTGGCCCCCTCATCTTCCCTGCCTCCCCACTTGATGCTGTCCCTTTCCATCCTGCTGTTCTGCCCTCCTGTCACACTTGCCCGTCTCTGTTTTAACACTTATCAAAGCGTATTTCCTGTGTTCTCTAGTCTCCTTCCACCAGACAGATTGCTCTTCAAGCACCGACTTTTCTGGAATAGATGGAAAAAAATCGTACTGATGCTTGTGGTGTTAGACTTCCATTTCCAAGGCTGTAGCTCACAAATCCCTATTTCCAGGCCTCTCACTTGGGCTCCACAGCAGTATTACAGTTCATCTCCGGCTCTTTGAGCCTCACTCATCCCCAAATTATCTTTCTTTGCCTCAGTTTCTAATCTTTAAAATTCAGACAATAGAAGTTAGTATTTAGAGGACTGCTGTGAGGGTAAAATAATAATAATTGCAAAGGGCTGAGAATGGTAAGAATTGGCTATTACTACTCTCTCAACTTGCCCTGCTGCCCCACTTCCTTGCCTTTTAGTATGGCCCCCGCCTAGGACACGTGGGATGGAAATGCAACGCCGTTCGTTTTTTTGTTTGTTTGTTTGTTTGTTTTTTTGTAGCAGGTTCCCATTGTGCTGTTGTTACACAGTGGTATGTAGAGATTTGTTACTCATACTACTTAATGTACTATGGTTTGTAAATAGTTTGCCTTTTCTTTTTTGTAAATTAGAGGTTATGCCTTTAAACTCATTGCTCCATCACCCTTGTTCTGGCATGTTGCTGGGTGGAAGAGGAAGGGAGGTGGCGTTACAGGTAGTCCTTCCAGATTGCCACATAACCCTGGCTTATCTGTCCCCTGCCTCAGCCTCCAGTGTATGCTGTTACTGATAGGTCATGAATACTTAGAGAGGTTACTCATTGTTGGAATGCTTCCGCCTCCTCACAGAATTAATTTCGGTTTAATAAAAACATAGGTCTAGTCTGTAGTTCTAGAATATGGCCTGTCACAGTAGGCTGATTTTGTGGTTTATGCCTCTGGTACCAGAATCAGTACTGTGTTTTGTTAAGCTTAGATTTCTTTTCTTTCTTCTCGACCTCTCCAATGTGTTGTCTGACTCTTTTTGGAAGAAAAAAATGTCAGCTCTGGCCTATTTGACCAGTATAAAACTTTGAAGGGTTTTATGGAACAAGATAATATGGTAACAGCTAATATTGTATAGCTCTGTATAGGTTTAAGCCACTCCTATTATTTTATTTTAATTCATGTATTACTTGGTATAGCCCCATGAAAACTAGAATAGAAAAACTTTTGTTATTCTTATTTTAGAGATAAGAAAAACCGAAGTTCAGAAAGGTTAAGTGGGATCTTGTTCAAGTTTCACTGCCAGTAGGGCATTCATTATTTCATTTATTTAGCAGACAGCCAGCTCCCACCGTGTGTTAGGCACTGTGGGGACTAGGGTGATATGGAATTTAACGTGAGTCTTCTAAGGTCAGATTCTGTGTCCTGTCTTTTGCAGAGGGTGTATGCTGTGTATGGGTTACAATATTCGAGCCCAAGTATTACCTCAAAACCCAACTTTCTAATTGTGGTACGAAAGGGAGCCCACTGCAGCCCTACTCAGCTCAGCATTCTCGCTCCCACTTGGCCAGTCTGTGCCGCCTCTCCTGTCAGCTGTGACAGTTATTCTCTCTGCCTCTCTCCTTCCAGGATTATGAGAAAAGTACAAATGATCTCAATAAAGTTCTCCTGCTAAACTCAAATATTGTTGAGGCAAAGATGGAACTAGAAGAGGTAACCAGATTCCTTAATGTAAAAGATAAAACAGCATCATTCAGCAAAGAAAAGGAGAGAAGGAAAATTGAAATTCAAGAGGTATTTGTATTTGATAATCTTTCAAAGTATTTTGGGGGGATCATATATTGGATTCTAAGGTCATATTCCTATGAGTCCTACAATTTTTTTTTAATTTTGTGTTTTTATTCCAATGCTTAGTGAAGAAATTTTAACCAATTATCAAGACAAACATTTCTTTTGCCATGATAATTAGCCCTTGTATTTTCCCAGTTGGGTCCATGGAGTGTACTGGGAGTCTGCACTAGGTTCTTCTCTTCTTTGCCCTGCCCCCTCCCCCTCCCCAGGGTGCCAGTGTTTTGTATTGCTTCCACTCCAGATTGCTCTGGGAGATGGAGCTTTGCTTCAGGGTAAACCTGGAAAATCCCGACAGGATTGATTTTTTTTCAATGGCCCTGCAAGCCATACCCCATAGAGATTTTCCAGTTTGCTTCAGACCCTTTAGCACTCTGAAATTAGGCTGGCTTCCTCAGAGCTCTTGGACCACCCCAGATTCAAACCTACCCTTGTGGTTTCAGATAACTCAGTGTCTCGTGCTGGAGCCTTCTGCTTCACTTTTAGTGAAGAATGTCAGTCACCAATTCTTCCATATTCGTGAATACTAATCATCTCATTGATCATAATACATTTCTACTAAGAGTAATAAACTAAAATGTGAGAGATTAGGAAGCGTTTTCCTCTAAAAAGGAAGAAAAACTGTTTTCAGAGGATTGAAAGATACAAGTTTACTTCTCTATTAAATATTAAAAAAATGTAAAAAATTATGAAAAACTTTTAAGAGAATTGAAAAATGTAAGTTTACTTCTCTATTAAATGTAAAGAAATAAGTAAATGTAAAAGATATGATAAAGAGAAAGTTGTTCAAGGTCTTTTATGTATCAGCTTTATTCATGGCAAATTGTAAAAATAGCAATTTTAATTTTCAGTGTTAAAAATATTTGAAACCTAAAAAGTACTTTTATGAATACTAATACCTTAAAACTTCTCTTCCTAAAAAAAGCAAATGTCATGATTTATTACAAAGCATACATTTCTCACTTAGAACTCGAGGAAAATACAGCATTCTTGGGTTTTCCGTCTCATCCCATTTTAGTAAATGTAACTTGGGACGTGTGCGGTGGCTGTTGCATGTGTCACAGTGCAGTTTTTCCCTCATGAAGGTGAGTGATGGCCATGATGAGCTGGAACGGCCCTCCGAGGAGGTGAGCACCGGCTGCCATGCTTTGGACAAGGGTGACACCAGCCTCGGGCCGCCGGGACACCGTGAAAAACTGCCCATCACCAAGCCTAACAACGCCTATGAATTTGGCCAGGTTATAAATGCTATCAGTTCCAGAAAAGATGAAGAAGCCTGCACACATCTTTTAGCCATCACTGAGCCGACAGATTTGCCAGCATTGTTGAGTAACAAACTGGACGGGGATATATTCTTCTTCCTCATTCAGTCTCTGAAAAATGATCTTCTTGATAAAGATCCCTCACTGGTATATCAGCATCTTTTCTATCTGAGTAAAGCAGAGAGGTTTAAGGTAAGCAGCAAAGTATCTTTATTAAATGAGATTGATTTCTTTTCAGGCTTTCTGTAATTTAAAATGTTAATGTTTTACATTATATAATTTTTCTCTTTCTTTCAGATGATGTTGACACTAATTAGCAAGGGCCAAAAGGAGCAACTTGAACAGCTTATCAATGGCCTCTCAGACACCCCAAACAAACATTTTACTTTAGAAGACATCCAGGCCCTGAAAAGGCAGTACGAGCTTTAAATCCCGATTACTGTTAGGTTTCTTCCATGCCATATGGGCTCTGGGAATGCTGGTGAGATGGTCCTCTAATGCAGTTGCACAGAAAAAAACCTTGCTTGAAAAAGATCCCTGGGTCTGGACCATAAATATTTTACTTATTTTTATACATAAAACATGTATAGTCTATAGTCTGCTTTTTATTAGTTGTAAATATTTTCTTATGTACCAGAGCTTAACATCTTTATATTTCATAAGTATATTTGGAACTTTTAAGATGCATTTTAATTTATATCATACATTGTCTTTTAATAACTTGTTAAAAATTTGAGTTAAATTACATTTCTTTGGACTTTGAATGAGTCCACTTAAGTTTGACAGAAATATATTCCTTTAAAATGAATGTATTCCTTTAAAAGTGAAAATCATTTACAGTGGTTACTACATCACCTCTATTTCCTGCTAACATATGCAAATCCCATTTTATACTACTTGTGTATTATAGTCTGCTAAGATAAAATGCAGTACTTAAATCCACAATATGAAATGGTTATTAAATAAATTGTGATGATCAGTTTAGAGCTGTAAGAGGAACTTATTTTTTCTAATATGGAAGCATTGCCTAATAATTAAGAACAAAAATTGCCAAAAATTTCTACCACTTATTACTAGACGTTTGAAAAGCTATTTTCCCTTATAAATTGCTTATATAAGTGATAACAAAACAACATATATAAAAGCAAACTAAGCCTTTATTTCTGTTTGAATTGTCACACCCATATTTTCCCAAATATTCAAATGCCTTCTTCCCCCCTTTTTATGCCTATTTTAAGCATGACCATATTTATTCCCTTAATATAAAAGGGAAAGTAAAGAACTCATCATATTGAAGATCTTTTGTAACTGAGTTAGAGAAAAGGTATTTCTTAAAATAAAACATTTGGGTTCCTATCAGTATACCATCAAACTTATTCCTATAGTCTTTAGTTAATTCTCTTTTTCTGGAGCATTTTCTTATTCTTTAAAAGTGAAGATGAAAGATGAATATGACTTTTATTATTTTAATTCTCATTGTTTTATGTAATTTTTTAATAATTGTAGAATATTTTAAATATCATTGTGAGTAAATGGTACCTTTTGAAGTATGCCATTTTTCTTTTAAACTCTTCTTTGAGTTCATAAATGAAAATTGACTGTAATGGTATTTAATTCTAGTCTGCCAGCAAACAAAATAGTTTTGTCCTTTTTAATGCTGTTAAATGTTTGTAAAAGTAAACGATGGAGTGTGTCAGTGACTTTTTAGAGTAGAGACATGAAAAGGAAATATTCTCTTTTGTTGCCAGTTATATAGCCAGCACCGAGCTGCGTGGGGCTAAGCTGTCCGCTGGTGGCAGTCTCTCCCGCCAAGGAGGAGGAAGGCAGTAAGTGAATCCCTGACTATCCTAGTTGTGTGGGACACGACTAGAGAAGTGCATTTCTCTCCAGCAGCACCCGCGTACTGAGGCGGCACTTGCATGACTGAAGGGAGGGAAGAGAAAGTGAAAGAAATAGATAAGAATATCAAAGCGCACTAAAGGAACCTGGTTCTTTCTGACTACTTCAGGACGTCACTGGGAAATCTGCCCACAAGCCTCTGGAGTATCCCTCAACTCTCCCCACCAGGTCTGTGGGTACTCCCAATACCCCAAATATTTAACCCATATCCCCACCCTCCTTGCACTGTGGTCAGATCCTTGTACATGTTCCTGAGCGCGGTAGCAAAAGTGGGTCCAATCATCAGAGTGTTCGCAGAAAAACGGACCAGGATCTGTGGGCAAGAGAGAAACCACAAACTGGAGATACAACATCACTTTCTGGGGGAAAAAAAAGGTTTCCAGCAGGCAGCCTGGCGACTTATAAGAAAAGATATGAAGGATAAAGTATTCTACCACAAGAGGGAGCGATGAAAGAGGAACAAGTCTTCCCACTCAAAACTAGGGAAACCTTGATACAGCAACATGAACACTCACAGTCAGTGTCCCATCCGAAGGCAACCGTTAAGGACTTAAGGATATGCCTGCTACCTCAAATGTGAAACAGCAACACAAAAATACAACGAACATGAAAAATCAAGAAAATGTTACCCCTGAAAGATAATTCTCCAACAACCAAGCTAAAAGCCACAGAACACTGCAGTATAGCTGATAAAGAATTTAGAATACAGTATTCCCCCATCCACAGTTTTGCTTTTTGCTTCTTCAATTATAAAATGTTAAATGGAAAACCCCAGAAATAAACTACTGATGTTCTACACGGCACACAGTTCTGAGCAGCATGATGAAATCTCGTGCCTGCCCTGTGCATCCTGCCTGGGGTGAGCGTCATCCCTGCATCCATGGCAGCCACGCTGCGAACTGGTCAGACTGACGTTAGCAACACTGCCGTAGTGCAATGCTGGTGTTCAAGTAACCCTTCTTTTACTTAATAATGGTCCCAAAGCCATTCATGTAACTCGATTATGGTATATTGTTGTAATTGTTTTACTTTATACTTATTGTTAATCTCCTACTGTGCCCAATTTATTATAGGTAGCTTGCATAAGAAAAAAAACAGTATGTTTAGGGTTTGATATCTGCAGCTGCAGGCATCCACTGGGAGTCTTGGAACATACTCCCTGCTTATAAAGGCGACTACTCAAGATAGTCCAATGATATTAAGAAGATACATGAACAAAATCATATAAAAGAACCAAACAAACTCTGGGGCTGAAGAAATCAATGAACAAGATTAAGACTAGAATAGAGAGCATCCGTATTAGAGCAGATGGAAGACAACAACCTGGAGGATACGCATTTTGAAGTAATACGGTTGGAAGAAAAAATGAGAAAGTCTGTGTGATCTGAGGTCTGTGCAGAAAACCCTGACGACGACAATGAAACTGGTGGAACTAATCAAATCCAGTCAAGTTGTGGGATAGAAAATCAATGTATCAAAATTAGTTATATTTCTATATACCAACAATGAAACAGCTGGAAAAGAAATAGAACTATCCTGGCCTGACTGGTGTGGTTCAGTGGGTTGAGTGTCATCCTGCAAACCGAAAGGTGGGTGGTTCAATTCCTGGTCAGGGCACATGCCTGGGTTGTGAGCCAGGTCCCAGCTGGGGGGTGTGAAGGGCAACCGATCAATATTTCTTGCACATCAATGTTTCTTTCCCTCTCTTTCTCCCTCCTTTCCCCCCATCTAAAAAGAAATAAAATCTTAAAAAAAAAATAGAACTATCCCATTCATAATGGCATCAAAAACACAGTACCCAGGAATAAATTTAACAGTGAAAGATCTATACAATGAAAACTACAAAACTTTGTTGAAAGAAATCAAGGGTAAAACAAATGGAAAGGTATTTTGTGTGTGTGGATTGGAGGTATTAATATTGTTGAAATGTCCATGCTACCCAAAGCCATTTATATATTCAATGCAATCTCTATCAAAATTCCAAAGTCATTTTTCACAGAAACAGGAAAATCCTAAAGTTAGTATGAAACCGCAAAAGACCCCAGATAGCCAAAGCAATTATGAGAAAAGAGCAAAGCTGGAGGCATCACACTCCCTGATTTCAAACTACTGCAAAGCTATAGTAATCAAAACTGTATGGTGCTGGCAGAAAAATAGACATAAAAGGGAACGGAATAGAGAACCCAGAATTAAATCACACATGAGGTTAATATTCAACAGGGAGTCAAAAACACCCAATGAGTAAAGAATAGTCTCTTCAAAAAATAGTGATGGGAATAAACACATGCAGAAAAATGAAATTGGATCCCCAATCTTACTCTACACAAAAAAGAATAGGCGAAAGGCTTAATTAAACATAAGATGTGGTACTGTAAAACTTTTCTAGAAGACAAGAAGCTCCTCAACATTGGTCTTAGCAATGATTATTTTGGATATGACACCAAAAGCACAAACAACAAAAGCAAAAATTAATAAGTGGGACTACATGAAACTGTAAAACTTCTTGCACAGCAAAAGAAAGAAAAGGGAAAACAACCTAAAGAATGGGAGAAAGTATTTGCAAAGCATGTATCAGGTAAGGGGTTAATATCCAAAATATATAAGAACAACTACTACTCAATAACAACAAATCTGATTTAAAAATGGGCAAAGGAAGCAGAAATTTTCCAAAAGAAGGCATCCAAACGGCCAAAAGGTGCACGAAAAGATGCTCAACATCACTAATCATAACTGCAATGAGATACCACACCCATTTGAGCAACTGTCACCAAAAAGAGACAAGTGTTGGTGAGAATGAAGAAACGGGAATGCTGTGCACTGTTGGTAGAAATGTAAATTCACTCAGCTATTATGGAAAACTGGAGTTTCCTCAAAAAAGTTAAAAATGGAACTGCCTTTTGACCCAGAGATCCTACTGCTGGGAATATACCCTAAGAATCCTGAAACACCAATCCAAAAGAATATGTACAGTAGTCAATATCTGGAAACAACCCACACCCATCTGTAGGTGAGAGGACAAAAAAGCTGTGGTGCATTCACACAATTCACACAATGAAGTGTTACATGGCCATGGTAAAGGAACTCAACCTTTTGCAACAGCATGGATGGGCCTGGAGATTATTATGCTAAGTGAAATGAGCCAGCCAGAGAAAAACAAATACCCTATGATCTCACTTATACGTGGACTCAAATGAACTAAACAAACTAATGAACAATATAGAAACAGAGGCCTGGACACATGGAACAGACCAACAGCTGTTGGGGGTGGGGAGGGGACTGGATCAAGGTGAAGGGATTAGCCAAAGAACATACCATATTTTGCCATGTATAACACGTACCCACATTTTTGGCCCAAACTTGCAGGAAAAAAATCTTTCATTGTAATTTTTGAATTCAATCATTTATATTTTGCATATAGATACCATTATTGCTTTCTACAGTACACTTTCAATGTAAAAGCATAAATAAAAGAAAAATATTTATATAGATACGGAATTAGTACTACCCATGTATAATGCATACCCTCATTTTTCCCTCAAAACTTTGGGCAAAAACTACACATTATACACAGCAATATACAGTATATGCATAACCCATAGACACAGACAATAGTGTGGTAATAGCCAGAGGGAAGGGGATACAGGGACAGGGTGAAGGTGGGCAAAGGGGATGGGAAGTGGGGGCATTTGTACTAGTGTCGACAATGAATATAAGGTTAAAATAAAGATAACCCCTCCTTTTAATGAGTTTATATGACTGATATAGAAGAAACAAAAAGCCAAGTACAATATACTCTAGTTGGGAAGAAAAAGCATCAATGACATGTTCAGGTGTCGAAGTTATCAAAAGGTCCAAGTAGAGTAAATCAAAAACATTTTCAGGAAGAGGTAAAGTCTAAGCCAGGTTTTTAAACAGTTGGGGGGTACAAGAAATTAGAGCTCAGCAGGGTTGATTGCTTTTCTGTAGAATTCCAGTATCACAATGCCCCAGAAGCAGCCTAAAACTCGACCGCTGTAGGATGCTTCACCGTGAAGCAGGCAGGAACCAGACAGGACATTTGCAGACCAAATTGACTGGGTTTTCTATTTTTCTTTAGGGTTTCAATAGTGACCTAAGTCAAATCCAAAAATAGCTGAAAATTTAATCTTACTAGCTACCACTTCACCTCTTTTATGACAGTTTCCCACCTGTAAAATAGGACCAAATATTTGTTGTAATTAAATAGTAGTTGGGAGGATTAGTTTTACACACAATTTTAATTCTGATTTACATTTGTGTTAAAACAAGGGAAAATATTTCACTGGGATAGATATGATAACAAAGACATACAATAACAAATGTTGGCAAAGAAGTAAAAAATTATAAACCACATCTATTACTGACATGAATGTAAAATGGTGTAGCTTCTTTAAAAAAATTTGGCAGTTCTTCCAAAAGTTAGGGGTACCATATGACCCAACAATTCTGCTCCTAGTATTTATTATACACAAGAAAACTGAGAACATATGTTCACACAAAACTTGTACACAAATGTTCATAGCAGCATTGTTTATAATGGCCAAAAATGTGAAAGCTGAAATGTCTATCCAGTAATAAATAAAAATGTATACCCATGTAAGAGAATATTAATATTATTCAGCCATAAAAAGGAATGGAGTATTGAATTATGCTACTTCTAATGCCACTCCTAGATGAACCTTGAAATCATGAAGTGAAAAAGTCAGACACCAATGGCCACATATTATATGATTCCATTTCTATGAATTGCCTAGAATGGACAAATCTACCCAAAGTAGGTTAGTGGTTGCCAGTAGAATGGGAACTGACTGCTAATGGGTACAGTGTTTTATTTTGGGGGTGATCAAAATGGTCTGGAATTAGATAGTGGTGACAGCTGTATAACCTCCTGTATATACTAAACATTACTGAATTTTACACTTTAAAAAGGGTGAATCTTATAATACATGAACTATATCTCAATTTTAAAAATGGAGGAAAAAGCAAACCACCCAATGCAGACATTAACTTAGAAGCACACTCTGGGGTCCCCCAATCAGTCAAAAAAGGCCACCCCTTTATGCCTGTGAAGAATTTACCAGAAATCATAAAAGGTGAGGATGAATGAAAGACTATGTGAATACTTCCAGGCTGATTGGAAACAAGGATGCCTACTCTTAACTCTCCTATTTAACATTGTACTGAAGGTTGACTCCACAGTACAATAAGGAAAAAAAAAAGTTCCAAAGGTATCCAGATTGGAAAGAAGTAAAACTTAATTTGTAGACATACTTGTCTACATAGACAATCATATAGAATCTATCCAAAAGCTATTGGAACAAGTGTGTAGGATTCAACACCAGTCTACAAGAATCAGTTGTATTTCTATATGCAGTAGAACCACCTATCTGCAGGGGGTATATGTTCTAAGACCCCATGGATGCCTGAAACATCATAAGATAGTATGAACCTTACTTAGAGTCTTTTTCCTACACACACATACTTTACAGCTTTTCTTTAGTGTATCTGAATTGCCAGCGTCACTACTCTTGTGTGCTGGGACCATTATTAAGTAAAATAAGGGTCACTTGAATACAAGCACTGCACTACCTTAGCAATCTGATAAGGCAGCTACTAAGTGGCTAATAGGCAGGTGGCACATACAGTGTGAATACACTCAACAACGGGATGATTCAGGTCCCAGGCAGAACAAAACTACTCAGAAGAGTACACAATTTAAAATTTGTTTTTAAATTTTTTTCTAGAATTTTTCCATTTAATATTTTTGGGCTGTGCTTGACTGCAGAAAGTGAAACTATGGATAAGGGGGGGACTAATGTAATTAGAAATTGAGATTTTAAAAAAGATCTCTACACTGAAAATTATAAGGCACTATTGTAAGAAATTAAATAAATAAATGGCTGGAAACACTGTGTTTATGGATCAGAAGACTCAATGCTGTTAAGATGCCACTTTCCCCCAAACTGATCTATAGATTCAATGGAATCAAAACAAGAATCCCTTTTTAATAGGAATTTAGGAATTCCAGTATAAGGGCAGTGTTCAGATCACTAACAAAGGGAAAAGGATAGATTATTTAACAAACAGCTTTCCATTGGGAAGAAAATTAGATTGGGCCTCCATATTATACTAAACATAAATTCAAAACAGATAAAAGCAAGTGTAAAAAAAATTTAAACCTCACAAGAAATCTGGGAGACTGTAAGTACAACTTAGAAGAAGGGGAGATGTTCCCCATGACTGTAAGGTCTGAAATATATAATTAGATACATTTGACAACAGCACTTTCCTATGGCAAAAAATAATATATGGGTAAAGTGTGTCTGGGAAGCTTCTGAACTATCCTTGCAACTTTTTTGTAAGTCAAAATATTCCAAATAAAATTTACTTAAAAATAAAATGCAGGTCCAGACAAGCCAAGATGGAGGCATAGGTAGAAACACTTTGCTTCCTCGCACAAACAAAAGGATAACAACCAATTTAAAAACAGAAAATCAGATCTGCCAGAAAATCAAACTGCATGGAAGTTGGACAACCAAGGAGTTAAAGAAGAAACATTCATCCAGACCAGTAGGAGGATGGGGAGGGGAGGACTCACAGCAAGGTGGCAGCAGGAAGACCAGGTGAGGCAGCAGCTGGAGGAGAGGGTGGGCCCACATTTGCATGCAGATAAACTGGAACTGGTGAGCTAGACAGACTGAGCAACCCAGGGTTCAAATATGGGGAAATAAATGTTCAAAACCTGTCTGAAAACACCTGTGGGGGTTAAAGCGGCAGGAGAAACTCCCAGCCTCACAGGGGAGTTCCTTGGAGAGATCCACAGGGTCCCAGAATGTACACAAAACCACTTAACCCAGAATCAGCACCAGAAGGGCCCAATTTGCTTGTGGGTATCAGGGGAAGTGACTGAAATCTGACTGAGAGCTGAGCAAGCGGCATTGTTCCCACTCAGACCCCTCCCCCACATACAGCATCACAATGCAGGGACTGGGTTGCCCCACCCTGGTGAATACCTAAGGCTCGGCCTCTTGCTACAGGCGCACCAAGATACACAAATATGGCCCAAGTGAAAGAACAGATCAAAGCTCCAGAAAAAATAGAACTAAGTGGTGAAGAGACAGCCAGCCTATCAGATGCAGTGCAAGGCATCGGTAATCAGGATGCTCACAGAAATGGTTGAGTATGGCCACAAAATAGAGGAAGAAGTGAAGGCTATGTAAAGTGAAATAAAGGAAAATGCATGGGGAACCAACAGTGAAGGGAAGGAAACCAGGACTCAAATCAATGGTTTGGACCAGAAGGAAGAAATAAACATCCAACCAGAACAGAATGAAGAAACAAAAATTTTTAAAAAATGACGAGAGGCTTAGGAACCTCCGGGACAATTTTAAACATTCCAACATCTGAATCATAGGGGTGCCAGAAGAAGAGGAAGAGCAAGAAATGGAACACTTATTTGAATACATAATGAGGAGAAATTCCCTAGTCTGACAAAGAAAATAGACTTCCAGGAAGTCCAGGAAGCTCCAAGTCCCAAAGAAGTTGGACCCAAGGAAGCACACTCTAAGACACACAATTACATTACCCAAGATTAAAGATAAGGAATCTTGAAAGCAGCAAGAGAAAAGGGGGCAGTCACCCACAAAGGAGTACCCATGAGACCGTCAGCTGATTTCTCTAAAGAAACCTTGCAGGCAAGAAGGGCCTGGAAAGAAGTATTCCAAGTCATGAAAGGCAAGGACCTACATCCAAGATTATTCTATCCAGCAAACCTGTCAGTTAGAATGGAAGGGCAGATAGAGTGCTTCCCAGATAAGGTAAAATTAAAGGAGTTCATCATCATCAAGTCCTTACTATAAGAAATGTTAAAGGGACTTACTGAAGGAAAAGGAGATGATCAAAAATACGAAGAGTAAAATGACAACAAATTCACAACTATCAACAACTGAACCTAAAAAAAAAACAAACAAAAACGAACTAAGCAAACAACTAGAACAAGAACAGATTCACAGAAATAGAGATCACATGGAGATGACACCGGTAAA
This sequence comes from Anoura caudifer, assembly GCA_004027475.1. NCBI lineage: Eukaryota > Metazoa > Chordata > Mammalia > Chiroptera > Phyllostomidae > Anoura > Anoura caudifer. The sequence continues at coordinate 126,002 of PVKU01004598.1, read as the reverse complement.
GATGGGGAATGGAGAGAATGGTGGAAAAGGTACAGGGAATAAGAAGCATAAATGGCAGATACAAAATAGACATGGGGAGGTTAAGAATAGTATGGGAAATGGAGAAGCCAGAGAACTTATATGTACAACCCATGGACATGAACTAAGGTGGGGGAATGAAGGTGTGAGGGGGGTAAGGGCGGAGGGGAATAAAGGGGAGGAAAAAATGGGACAACTGTAATAGCATAATCAATATATTAAAAAAATAAAAATAAAATAATTAAAATGCCAAAGGTTAAAGATATAGAGAGCCCTGGCTGGTGTGGCTTAGTAAATTGATCACCAGCCTTTGAACCAAAGGGTCTCTGGTTCAATTCCCAGCCAGGGCACGTGCTTGGGTTGTAGCCCGGTCCTTAGCTGGAGGCGCACAAAAGTCAACCAGACATTGATGTTTCTCTCCCTTTCTCCCTGCTTTCCCTTGTCTAAAAATAAATACCTAAATTTTTTTAAAAAATAATTTTTAAATTTTTAATTGTTGTTCAAGTAGTTTTCTTTTACCCCCATCCCAGCCCACCGCCCCAGCCCTCCCCACCTCAGTCCCGTTTCCACCCCCGCCCCTTGTTTTTGTTGATGTGTCCTTTATACTTGCTCCTGTAAACCCTTCCCCTTTTCCCCTGAAATTCCCTCCCCTCTCCCCTCTGGTCACTGTCAGCCTGTTCTCAATTTCAGTGTCTGTGGTTATATTTTGTTTGTTTTGTTCATTAGGTTCCTGTTAAAGGTGAGATCATATGCTATTTGTCTTATAAAATCTTTTTAAAGAAGTTAAAAATAAAAGATATAGAGAGAATCTTAAAAGGAGCAAGAGAAAAGCAGATAGTCTTGTAGGCTAGAAGGGACTGGCAAGAAATATTCAAAGTGATGAAAATCAAGGACTTACAACCTAGATTACTCTATCCAGCAAAGATATCATTTAGAATAGAAGGGCAGATAAAGTACTTCCTGGGCAAGGTAAAGGTAAAGGAGTTCATCACCACCATGTCATTATAAAATGAAATGTTAAAGGGGCTTTTTTAAGAAAAAGAAGATCAAAACTATGAACATTTAACTGGCAGTAAATTCATAACTATCAACAATTGAATCTAAAAAACATACTAAGCAAACAAGCAGAACAAAACAGAATCATAGATGTGGAGATCATTTAGAGGGTTATCCGTTGGGAGGAGGAAGAGGAAAATGGCAGGAAAGGTGCAGGGATTAAGAAGTAACAATTGGTAGGTACAGAATAGACAGGAAGATGTTAAGAACAGTATAGGAAATGGAATAGCTGAAGGACTTACATTCACAACCCATGGACATGAATTAAGGGCGGGTACTGCCACAGGAAATGGGGGGTACTGGGTGAAGGGGGGCAAAGGGGAAAAAAATTCGGACAACTCTCATAGCATAGTCAATAAAATATATTTAAAAAATCTAAGATTACTAGAGTAGAATCTCTTAGTCTTTTATGATCTTTTTACTTTTAAGATGAGGATTATAGTACTCATCTCTTCACAATTTAATAATAGTTTCCAACTGATTTAATGATCAATTTCCAATTGATTTACTTTAAAAAGTGAAATTATTTTGAAGAACTAAGCAACTCCTTTCTGAAGGAAAGGCAGGTATCGGACATGAAGAAAGGTTGCTAACAACTGTTGAGAAGTTTAGCAAATGCTTCCCTTTGGGCTGAGACCAGAATGCAGGATTATCTGAATGGTTTCGAATATTTATGAATAATGGCCACATGATAAATTAGCATTTCCATTCTTATTGTAACAAACTATAGAAATCATCCCTGAAAGTGTAGTCTTAGTATTTCCATTCTTATAAAAACACCTACACACAAACCATATTTACATTTATTTCATGTATGCAGTTTACACACAATTGAACAAAATTAAAATGCAAACAAATATACAAATACCACAATAAGCATTATCAAATAAAATAACTGGCACTAGTGTTATAAGCATAGTAATGGACCTGTGCGAAAAAGTGATGTAAAAAGACTGCAGCCCATGGCATTATTCTTTTTAGCAAAAGAAAATGCTCAGTAGCACCATAATGGCAATACTTAAAAGAAACACGTAAGATTGAACATTTTACCTGCTATCTTGAGGTTAAGCTGTTTTATGTAAGTGAATTACAAAGGAATTTAACAGTACAGGCAGAATTTTGGCCAACTTCTGTTTATGTCAGCTGAACATCTCCCATAAACAAAAGCAAAAGAAGACAAAGCCAGCTATACGTGGACCCTACTTAGTGCTTGGTTCAAACTGCACTGTATTTCGATTTCATGAATGGAGAAAATACATATGTTAAAAACTGAGGTTATGTGAAGTTATTCACTAAAGCCTGAGTATGTCTTTGGTAGGCTAATACTTTTTCAGCATTGTTATTAATCATATTTATGTTTATCTATCCTCTATTTTTCCATACAATCCAAGGTAGCTAGAGAGGATATTACAGAAAATAATACAGCAAAATCCCCAAATAACTAGACCCTTAAAATCCAGTCTATACCAAAGGCACCAAGAATCAATGGGGTGCAAACCTTCACTTAGTGAAAGGTGACTGTTTTGTAATACTTATGAACAGAATTTTTTTTTGCAGTTTTATAGATCTTATTTGGTGTTGTCAGTATAATTACCTACCTTTATAATTTTCTTCTATAATGGCATCAACAATATACAAGATATATAGAGTACCAGGTATTTCTATTCCAAAGTTGTGCAAAAACCACCACAATCTTGCTCAAAGTATCTAAGTATCCAAATGGTAGCAAATGGGCTGCATTAAGCTTTACATATCCACATTGCATATGAAAAAATTGTATGCCCAGTTATGAGTAGAAATGTTACAAAGAGAATCATATACTGAGGGTAACCTGCAAGGCTCTTTAAATAGTACCCTTTAGTGGTTTCAATAAAATGTCACTAACCACTAAACCCCAAACCTCATGTTTTCTTCGTAAGAATGCTATACAACTGCATAAGTATTTTGTATTGATTATAAATTAAGCCAAATTTCTACCTAAGTACATGAGTATGTAGTTCAGGCAGTATTTTGTGGCAAATGCACAAAATACACTTCTCTGAACTATTACTGTCTTTACAATAATGCACTTTTAAAGCCTTCATGTCATAGTTTGGTAATTAAGATCACATGAAACACACTGTGTTGCTGAACACAGAAAATGTGTCTGCATTTATTATGTAACTTGGCCTTTGCTGGTAACTTGAAACTTAAGAGTAGTCCCATGTAGTTCAGCCAGCTCCAAACAAGGTTGTTCAGTGGTCACTGTTTTGCAGCATATATAGGCCTAAATTTCAGTCTGAATCGCAACTTTTAATTCTACTGTCTGATGTGAGTGGTTGTTATTTGTTTCTTTTAGTGCATCACCAAAATACAAATCAACATTGGGTTTCACTCCACTGTTACCGACTTCTTCAGCAACATGATTCAACTGTGACGCTTCTGAACATGAAGCAGTTTTGGTAAGGGCAGAAATGCTACAATGATGAGGGGAATTTTCCAGACGGTCATTTTCTACCTCAGGAAGAATGTTAACAGTAGCAAAACGGGTGTGATAATCATTGGAACCATGGCTGCAAGAAGTTTTCATGCTTTCTAGGTCAGAACAACTAAATTCAGAAAAATGACTGGAGTGGGAATCTGCTACAGATGGCATACTGTCACTGAGCGACGGGGCCTCGAATTCGCTGGAGTTCGTGCTCTGTTGTTCCAGCAGCTGTGCATCCATGTCTTCTCTGGTTTCGTTTATCTTCCTGTTACCTTTTTTCCTCAGTTTACCACTTTTTGATTTCTTTCCTGTTGTTGCTTCTTTGGACCACTTGGTGGCACCGGATTTGCCTTCGGGCAGGCCGCTGGAAGAGCCACCAGGATGACTTCGGGAGGCGCTGCCGTCTTCCACGCTGCTGCTTCCGCTGTTGTGCCTGAACTTGGACGGCTTCGATTCAATATCTACTTGCACTTCCATACTGTTGCCTTCTCTGGAATATAAGAATAACAACTGTAAATAAATTTCGAACTTCCTTTTTATTTGTATTCAGATGACAGCAAAGGGGGAAGGGTTCTTGTGAAAAAGTAAAAAACCATATAAAAGATAAAATAACATATTAATGCAGGCTACATTCTACTAAAAAAACTGCTTTAAATAAAAGGACTACAATACTGCTTCAACTGAAAGAGAAACAGAAGCAGCTACATAAATTTACCTACTTAAAATGGGCAATTCAGTGGTTATTAGTATATTCAGAATTGTGTAACAATCACCATTGCCTGCAAACTTTAAAACACTCATCACCCTCAAAAGAAACCCTATACTGATCAGCAGTTAGTTCCAATCCTGCCCTCCCCACACCCCCTGGCAACCACCAATCTACTTTCTGTCCCCACGGATTGGCCTATTCTGGACATCTCATCTTTAATTTTCCCAGAGAACTTAATAGCTGGTAACTATTATTCATGGTAATTTTGCCTAATGATAGAGATAACTTTTTAAATTAATTTTAAAAACACTTCTGACTTTGTAATAATTTTTTCCTTACTTGTCCAACGGGATGTAGGAATTCAGAATGGACCCTGCCATTGCCTTGGTGCTGGCGTTATCACTGACCGTGCCCAAGCTGACCGTGCCAGACTCTCCACTTAGACTGTTCCGCTCTTTCTGTACATCTGCTTGTACTTCCAACCTGAAGAGCGGAATGTCAGATAAAAACAAAAATGTATCAGCACTACTATAATATGTCTATTTAAATAATTTAGTTCAGTTAAGAGGCTTAGTAACAATAAGCTAGTCTAGAAACAACTATAAACGTTGCTTTTAAAAGTTTTTTAAAATTTGATTATTCAAATTCTACTGCCGTGCACTGAATAGTACCAGCCATCCAAATGAAATGTAAAATCAGCTGTCTGCTAAGTAAAGTGGTAACAGAATAACACACAAGGACATAAAGGGGTTTAACTTAAATATGCTCTATTATTTTCACTCAGGATGTGGCACTTTGCTTGGCATGCTCAGTGCAAAACACAAAAATCCAAAGATATTAAAAACTATTCTTTGTGACAAAATTCAGTGAATCAAAAAATCTCGGGCACCTATGCATTAAAAATAGTTCTATAAATTTAATACTTGAGTCTTTAAAAAAGACATAATATACATTGCTATAACTCGAAAGTTTGTGTTTAAAAGCAAACTACCTAAAAACAAGTATGACCAATTTATTTTTTAATTCATATATTCTTCCCTATGTTAAAAAAAGCTACTAAAGAAGGTAAAGAACAGTGAATGAAGAGGAAACAAGGGAAGATAAAAATGCTTTAATTTCTCCTACTCATCTATATGGCTGTTGGTAAAAGACTTGGTGAGAATGGAATAACCACTTAATACCTAAGAAGACCCCAGCAGATTCCCGTGGCCTCCATTCAAGTGCCCCTGGATATCCTGACCCACCTGCTCCCCCAGGGCTCAACTAATGTCTGATCTCCTAACATCCAGCTGTTGCCACCTCCAGAGGTAAGGTCCAGGCTTAAGCGTTGCTTTTACTGTATCTAGTAAAGCAGCTCCAGCATCAATTCAAATGTAAAATCCAACAATTGCAGTGGAAAAACAAAAAAACAAACAAACAAACAAAAAACAACCCCCCCCCCCCAAAACCCAGGCAGCCCTGGTGTGGCTCAGTGGATTGAGTGCCGGCCTGTGAACTAAAGCATCGCCAGTTGGATTCCCAGTCAGGGCACATGCTTGGGTTGCAGGCCAGGTCCCCGGTGAGGGGCACGTGAGAGGCAACCACACATTGATGTTTCTCTCCTCTCTTTCTCCCTCCGTTCCCCTCTTTCTAAAAATAAATAAATAAAATCTTTTAAAAAATGGCAGAATTTATGCCTCAGACTTGATTTTTACCACATCATGGGTATGTCACAGAAAATCCAAACAAGTAAAAAATCTCCTTATTCACTGTTTCCCAATAATTTCATTTTTTAAATATTACTGACACAGTAGGGTAATATGTAATAATGCTGAAAATTCCCCTCATCAAATTAGTAATTTGTAGTTAACACAAGGTGAAAACACAACAAAACAAAGCGCACTCTCCATACCTGTTATAGCAGTTCACCATGGCACTTCCTGACAGGCTGCCTGTTATGCTGGCCCCAGCCAGCGCCATGGTGCTGGCTGTCTCACTCAGATTGTCTCGGATGGCTCCTATGCGGTCCATGTGGCTTCCACTTGCACTCAAACTGCCAGTCAGACCACCAACACTTCCTTCCCCTATGCTTGGGTTCTGTCTTGCTTCTGCTACTGAAGTTGTATCTAAATGCAAATATTTCAAAGAAATCAATAAGTATAATTATTAACATCTTTCTTCTTAAATTCCTCCATGATTTCAGATAGGGCATTTTGCCATGTAAATTATAAAGCATACACAGGAGTAGGGATACCGAATTCTGGGGTAAGAGTAGAGGGAAATATGTCAGAGAGTGAAGTTGGATGAAGAATTGGCCTTCAGTTTTAGATGAAAACTATTTGTTTATAATCCAGAAGATTTAGGAATTCTATAAAGAACCCAATTGTTGAAAAATTTAGCTAATTTTGGAGGAAAAGTATGTGACAGTTTTCAATAAGGGTATCATATAAAGAGTTTATTATTCTCTAGGTCAGTAAGAATGGTCCAAAGTTGATTTTTAGATATACTCCATGGTCCCAATTGTATATAAGGTACTATAAGAGCTGATACCACTAGTCTTACAGTACTTTTCACATGCTTTGTATTAAAGGATTCATTTATTTGCTCCAATTTGGTTCCTATTACACATACCCAACACTGTTTTAAGCACTGGGGACATAGTGGATCAAAGAGACAAACATCTGCCCTCAAAAATCTTATGTTCTAGTTGAGGAAGGCAAATAAAATTATATGGTAATAAATGCTATGAGAAAAACATAAAGCAGAGTAAAGGCGAGTGAGTAGAAGGCAGTGACAGTGATGAGGAGTGTGTACATGCCTATGTGCTACTTTATACAGTGTGTTCAGAGAAGGCCTCGCTGATAAAGTAACACTTGTAGAGGCTCAAAGAAAGTGAAGGTGTCAGCCATGAATTATCTTTGGGAAGAACACTCCAGAAAGACAGAACTGCAAGTTTAAAAGCCAGTAAGTGGAAGTGCGCTGGGCACCCATGACAACATCAAGGAGGCACGGGATAAAACAGGAGTGACAAGAGGTGAGTTTAGAGATGCAGCCCAGTACAGACCATGTGTGGGGCCTTCTGGGTCATACTAAGGACTTTGGACTTTTTTCCTCCCGGTATAGTTAGAGTAACTGTGCTGAGCATAAGAAGGACATGGTCTGAGTTATGTTTTAGAACTATCACTATGGCTGCATAGTGGAACAGTGAGTGGAAACCGAGAAGCTGATGGATCCGTTAAGAGCCTATTACTATAGCCCAGGAAACAGGAAGTAGCTTAGACTAATAGAAGTGGAGAGGTGAGAATGGTTGGATTATGGCTAAATATTGAAGAAAGTAGCAGAATTTGCTGATGGATCAGATGCAGCGTAAGAATGAAAAAGGGAAGAGTCATCATGAGTGAAAGTTTTTAGCCTAAGCAACACCAAAAATGGAGAAGCTACTTACTGAGGTGAGGATGACAGAAAGAACAACAGGTTTTAGAATGAAGAGTTTGGTTACCGACAAGTTAAATTCTCAATTACACATTCAAGTGCAGATTAACAAAAACAGATGTACAAGTGTGAAGTTTAGAGGAGAGTTCTAGCCTAGCTATACATTTAAGAGCAGTAGGTGTATACATTATTTAATAAATAGATTACCCATGGAGTGAATGTAGTTAAAGAAGAGAAGCCTGAGAACTGAGTTCTGGGAAACTCCAAAATTTAGCGATTGGGAGAGGAAAATGAACTAGCAAAGAAGACTAAGATGTGGCCAGGAGATATGATGAGATAAGAAATGGTTTTCCAGGCCCCAGCCAGGAGGCTCATTTGGTTGGAGCACTGTTCTGTGCAGCAAAAGGTTGAGAGTTTGATTCCTGGTCAGGGCACATGCCCAAGCATGTACAAAGCAACTGATGTTGTCTCGCATCAATGTCTGTCTCTCTCTCTCATTCTCACTCTCTAAAATCAGTGAAAATATCCTTGGGTAAGAATTGGTAAAAAAGGAAGGAAAAGAAATGGTTTTCCAGAAGTTAAGTAAAGAAAATGTTTCAAGAAGGAGGGCACAGTCTACCCAGTCAAATGTCCGCTTATATTAAGATGAAAACCAAGAACTGACCACTACCATTTGGTACCATGGAGGTGAGTGGTGATTGCCCTGGTGGAGTAACAGACATGAAATTCTGGAGTGGCAGGGACCAAAATCTGACTGGAATGAGTTCAAGACAGAATGGGGCGTAAGAAAATAGCCATTATCTTTGCACATCTGCCTGATTATTTCCCTAAAACAAATTTCTATGACAACAATTGCTGGAGCATAAAACATGCACATGCTTTAAGGTTTATTAACTTATACTCCTACTGGCAGTCTGTCTATGAGGGCCTTTCAATTCTCCAGTTATTGTTCTAATTCATATTTCTTTGAATAATATTAGGTCGATACTCATTTGCCATCTGTATTTCTTCTTTTATGAACTGTATTACTCTTCATATGCTTTTCTTACTAATTTGCAATGTTTTAGGCAAAATTTAAGATTAAAATGCTACAATTTCTAAGTCATTATATTTCCACTGCAGGTTAGGTACCCAGAACTATTTCACCCTCTTTCATTCATTTGCCTTTCCTTGGCAGTTCATTTCACAGATGTACTTCTAGATGACTACTACCAGGCCTAGTGAAAGGTGGGCAATGAAAATTCTGGCTCACATGTTGTCTAAAGCCTCCCCCTACTTAAACTATTAGTAAGTACATTTTTTCCTTTTTAAAGGACTTACCTACAGCTGTGTTATTTCCACTAACATTTATGTCATTTTCATCATCAAATTCAATCCTGACTCCTTTTCCATTGCCTGCTGAGACTCCGCAACCTCCACTTCGACAGAGAGAAATTGGAACAACACCGTAGACATAAGCTAACATAATAGGAACACCAATACCTAAGGAAGAATTATATTAGTTATTATGAACCAAAAAATAAATCACAGAAACATGGGTTTTAGAAAGTCTTTTCAAAAGTTGGTGTGCTGGAGAAAAGTGCTAGGGTTCTGTAGCCCTTGCCAAAACTGGATTTATCCAGCTCTTTAGGGATACAAATTCAAAGGCCTTTCGGGTGAAACATGAGGGGGAAAAAAGATGTGAACCTTTTCAAGTGCCAGGGCTCTAAACTATATTTGGGGAAATGGAGGAAGGGTATCTGCCAACAGTAATTTACCAACTATCCTAAGGCTTGGCCCTTGAGTCCCTAATACTTTTAAACCAACACAGTTACTGAGAGGCTTTCTGTAGGTTCAGCTTAAATTGTTTTAACGTAAACAAAAAGCTTCTTTTAAATTCAACAATATTACATTTTGGTTTTTAACATCCTTTCACAAAACTTTAATTTTACAAAACCTTGAGGTCATTAATATTTTTAAGCATTCTCCTTACCTACAGTTACTGCAGCTACAACTGGAGACACGATTACAGACAATGTTACACCACCTGCTATCGCCAAATTCCGTTTGTGCTTTGAAACATCCTTGCCTTCATATCGATTGTGAATCTTGATTTAAAAATAAAAATGGAGGTGAGAGATTAAAGAGAAAATACATTACATACTTATTTAAATGAAATAGACTTACATTTGCTAGAAGTTTCATGATTAAGTTCCTAATTCAAGGTAAATCTATTACTGTTCTTAAACAATATTCTTACACATAATTTGCTCCTTATTAATTTGCTTACAGAATAGTGATTTAATAGATTTTATACATCGTATTTACTGTTAAACAGTCTTGAGTAAAGGCAGTCTTTATAATTTTATTCAAGAATGGTGTAATCAGGGCCCTGGCTGGTGTAGCTCAGTGGACTGAGCGCAGGCCTGTGACCCAAAGGATTGCGGTTTGATTCCCAGTCAGGGCACATGCCTGGGTTGCAGGCCAGTTCCCAGCAGGGGATGCATGAGAGGCAACCACACATTGATATTTTTCTCCCTCTCTCCTTCCCTTCCCCTCTAAAGATAAATAAATAAAAATCTTTAAAAAAGAGAAAAGAATGGTGTAATCATATTTTGAGCAAAGAAGGAAGTGAAAATATTATTTCTAACATAGTTATGAGTTGGATGTATGACTAATAGGATTACTTCTAAGAAATTTAGCATTCTGCAGGTTTCCTTCTAAATAAGCATCCCTAAATGATACAAATTGCCTCCTCAGGGTTGTTCCCACAATCATTTTAAAAATTGACCTTAAAAAGTAGTACTAGCAAACATCACTAAATACAATTAATTTTTTCTCAGATCCCTTTTTATGAAGAAAAATATTACCAAATAACTTAGGATTCAATGTGTTGATTTATAGCCCAAAGCAAGTAGTAGAGAGAGAAAAAAAGAAAATAAACAATGCTGTTACAAGAGAGGTTATAGATCTACTTAGCATCTCTGAACTGTACAGGTGTTGATAAACAAAACTTAGTAACAGTGGCTTATGAGATATTATATGTACTTTAGTAAATAGCTCAGTGTCTTTAACCTCATGGTTTGCCAGGGCTAAAGCTAATAAAGTACATTTTCCGTAGTTTCAAGACAGATTCAAAACAGCCTCAAAAGAGTACAGGTAATCTCTAAAATAAAAGATTTGACTTATAAACAATATTACAGATGAGGCTTAATAAAAAAATCTATTATTATTATGTGGTTATTTTGAAGGCTCTAAAGTGTGAATCTTAGAGGATATATTAAACGGTGATAAAACTGGGGTGGGAAGGTGGGCGAAGCATGCACCGGACAAAGAGTATTTATATTTCCTAGTCGGTCCCAGCATGGACTGTATGTTTCCAGGGAATAAGCCTCTACTTCTCCTAAATACTACTTCTCCTGTAGTCCGAGTAGGTAGACTGCAGACTTCCCAAGGTGCCTTTCATGACCCTTTAGTACTACAACTAATTCCTGCTCCTCCTCACTCCCATTCCTGGAAAATTTAGCATTGAAGCAGAGAAAAATCAAAGCTAAAAACTGATGGAGTAGACTTGAGAAGGCAGGCTGCCACGAGAAAGGAGTCCTCCAGAAAGTTTTGCATCCTCAAGCACCAATGTTCAATTACAGTGATCATATCATCCCGCTAGTTCTGGTTCAACTTAATTTTTTCTGTTTTGTGCTACATTTTCTATTTGTTATTGCAAATAAAGACTCAGCTTTTAGGTACTTTTTTAATCTTAAAAGGTTTCCTAGAGCTGGTTTGTGTCCCTGAATACCAGAGAACACTGACTCAGTGGAAAAGTAATTTGTCCTTCACAACACTTTGAGTACACATTTGAAAAAAGGAGACTTGTAACTGCAGCTAAGACTTGAACAATGAGGTAAATAATCTCTCCTCTATAAATTATTTGTAGGATATGCGCTGTGCAGTACAACAGGTTCTCTTTCCCTTCTACTTTGAAGTATCAAATAAACAGTTTTGTTTTCAGCAAAACCTTGCTTGGGGTAACTATGAAAAATTACTACAATCAGCTACTATGTTTGGGACAATTTAAGTTTAGTTACCACAACCTTCTAAAATAAACATTTTGCTCATAAATATGTTTCTCCTCCAACCCAAAACTAATTTAAAAAAATAGTATGTATTATTATTTTCCTGATTATTATAGTAACATATGTTGAATAATAAAAATTTGGCTCTTGTAAGGAAGAGGATCAGCCTTGCCTTGAGTTTAGTCCCAAAAGTTAGAACTAGAATTAAGTGAAATGATTTAAAGAGAAACAGATTCTGACTCAGCATAAGAACTTCCTAACAATTACCATTATTTGGCAACAGAATGGGCTGTCTCATGAGTTGGTGGCTTCCCCATCATGGAAGTACCCAAATGGCTAGACTGAAATTTACTAGAAATTTTACACAAAGAATTAGTATACCTGGGTTTAAATCCCAGCTCTGCTTCTTTCTGTGTAACTAAAGATAAATTACATAAACTTTCTTAAATCTCAATATTCTAACACATAAATTGCTATGACCTTAAAATGAGTTGAAGCATATAAAACACCTACCACACAGTAAGGACTCAACAAATGTTAGTCTCTCCAACCTCATTTTTAAAATCCTGTACTGTGTTCCGCTTAGGTACAGATCTGAGATTAGATAATTTCTAAAGTTACTTCTCAATTCTGAAATTCTACTAATTTAGACAGCAGCAGATTACTTAGCCAATTCATAAAGCATCGCTTTAACCTTTCAAAAAAGAATTATTTGCTTAGCTAATAAAGTAAAATTCATCATTCATAGGCCAGTGACTAAGTACTGGTGTTTGGACTTTCACAAAACTGTTAACAATCTACAAAACAGTGTATTTACTAATTGATAGCAGCAACCTGAAGTGGGAAATTTTCAAAGTTGAAAATAATTCAGAAACCAGCTTTCTTTGCCCAAGGTCATGTGTTGTTTAGCAATTAACTTTATATAGACCTGACTATACAAGGATATATCCATGCGAAATACATTAGGTGTGCATCCATTAGTACTTTATACTATAATGCAAATGCACTAAAGTTTTCAGATTCAGATAATTTTAAAGCAATTCTTTTTTAAAAGAAAAAGAATTTGAACTTTGGCATCCACATGAACTTGCCAAACCCTGAAAATTTATTACCTTACAAAAAATTGTTATTGTTTTATACTAAAGTTACTAAAAATGACCTTAGTCCTTCAAAACAAAAATAAAACCAAAACAAAGCAAAAATCATCAACCCTAAACTTGAAGACTTAGAATAAGGGAATGAACTAATAGGGAGTTATGCATTTTACCTTGCGGCCCACATACACAGGAATGCCAATAATCATTGCAGGGATAGCAATGCCAGCTATTAAAGCAATTCCCACAGGAGCGCCAACAAGCGTCCCCAGCTGCCACAATATTTTCTTCTTTCGGCTCCAGGGTTTCTTCCCCCAAAAAGTACATCCTGATGGACTAATGAAAAAAAATTATAATGTTAAGTAACAGGTACAAAACATCACAACAAAAATTACTATAATACAATAACTATAAAAGAAGACTTCTTATACTCAGAAATGAGTTTTTTCCTTTCTTTAAAATGAGTTCATTAAATGCCAAAATATCATGGTAAGAACCACTAGATTTCCATTAGCCTCAAAACCTTAGGTTAGTTTTTGAGAAGTATTATTAATGCAAAACATACTTATTTTACCCGTTTTAAATATACAATTATCTAATAATACCATAAAGTCACCATATGACCTAAATGAGGAAACTTACATATGTGAAAATATTCATGACCTAGAATAATTACATAGGGTTAACATAATTACACAGCTTTCTAGTTTAACAAAAAAAAAAAAAAAAAAAAAAAAAAAAAAAAAAACCAAAAACAGAAACCTGTTTCCTATTTTTAAGTGTATTAATACTAAATGACTAGCACAATAATTTGGTTCCTTTTAAATTTATGTAACCTAGAATAATAAAGACCACTTTAAGTATCTCATAAATCCCAAATTTTTCCAAAAATGTCTTTTTGTCTTATAATATAAAATTATATTTAGGTAGAAATAGCTTCTTCTGTATACTTACCTTAGATAATGTAAATCTGAGATTTCTTTCATACACAGCCAACAAAACTCACAACCACAGACAGCACATGTCATGTGATTACAGCTCCCATCATTCATCTTTATTATATAAGCAGCACATCGTGGACATGGCTTTATATCATCGGCTATTAGGAAGATAAACAGACTTGCTTAGTATCTAAAATTGGTCTAAAAATAACAATTTCTATTGGATAATCAATTGTAGCACTGCCAAAAAAAAAAGTGTCATGTATAGTTTAATTGATAGCTTTAGCCCACAATTTTTAGTATAAAAATAGTTTTTTCTTTCTTTCTGAGAAAAGGAACACACTCTACATTAAATTTTCAAATTGTAAACATTTTCAAACACAGTAGCAGCACAATAAGAACAAAGAATAACAAAATGATAAAAAAAAGTGAGGAGAAACAATGACAGCCAGGGGCAAACTGTGAATTATATAAAGTTTATCTCTGTCCCTACCCTTTGGTGCAGTCTTCTCTGAGTGGCACTTCATATGTGAAACCTTTTTAACCATCCCCGCATAATTAAAATGCTATTTATTCTATATACTATTCCTTTAGTGAATGAACACTAATAGGAAGTGACAATTTGATAGTAATCCAAAGTAGTATATATATACACTATACAAAGTAATATATACATATTACTATATATAGTAATACATATATACGTATATACATATATATATATATGGCACTGAGTTTACTTGTCTCTTCTAAGTAACATCAACTATAAGCACTGTAAAAATAGTATGGACATCTTTAGAAGAGCAGCCCTTTCCTTCTATTTTAGTTCAAATAGACCGGCCTTGCAAAGAATCAGTACTCATAATAAAAGGGAGGAGGTAAGCAGTTAAGAAAGAGTTATATAGTTATAGACACTTAATGCAAATGGTTTCAGAATTAAAGTAACCATTTGTTGGTTATGCCCATGACTTTTTCACTTTTTATCTTTGTCCTTTATTCATTTATTCAACCGGCGCTGTTGTATGCTTCTTGTATAGTAATATGGTCGTAAGGCACCAAGGTGTCAAGTTAAAATCAGGTGGGTACATAACTTTAGGAATCACTGACAGAGTAAGAGTTATATCAAGTAATACAAATATTTTAAACTTTAGCATATATTTAAATAGCAATCAGTAATTATTTTACTGTTACTAGTAGCCACATGTAGTTAAACAAACATCTGCTGCTGGCACTGAATTCAAGTATTTGTTACAACTTCTTACATATAAGCATTAAGCTATACTCTGTTTTCCTTCCTACAAATTTTATGGTCAAATCTTATTGTTTTATCAGTGAATTCAGGTTTCCTCTGTGCTTTTTAGGGCCAAAACTCATTTTTTAACTTAAAAACTGGTCAATGCTTACAATTAGTGTTTTAATGATTCCAGAAATTTTGAGCAAATTGTATGTAGTCAGACCAAGACAAATGATAATTAAAGAAAATTTAAAATATCCATAAGTAATGATTTAAATAATCCACAGAACATAAAGATCTGTGTTAAAAATTTCACTATGTACATTATATTAATATATTTCTCTAAAAATATTCTCAAAATGCAAAAATCCCAAATAAAATTGTTTTACTGATTAGACGGTCAATTAATGACCCATTCCCCAAAGGATGTGGCTCAATTAATCCACATCCTTTACATTATAAAAAGATTTTCCATTCCCATTTAAAGTGTGGCAGAGTTTTTGTCTTTTTTGATTACTATATTTTATTTACTGTTAAAATATGGGTCATTGTTATGTTAGGAAAAAAACTGAACCACACCTAGCTGGTGTGGTTCAGTGGATTGAGCGCTGACCTGCGAACCAAAGGGTCACTGGTTCGATTCCCAGTCAGGGAGCATGCCAGGGTTGCGGCAGGTGGGTGAGAGGCAACCACATATTGATGTTTCTCTCTTTCTCCCTCCCTTCCCCTCTCTAAAAATAAATGAAATCTTAAAAAAAGCAGATTATAAAAATGCTATGTTTTCAAAATTTGTTTTAAAACTGCCCCACCCCCAGCACATTACCTGTAAGGACTTACAATAAAATGTTAACAGGGGTGATACTAGTAGGAGATAGAGGTGGGGGTAGAAGTCAATTAAATACATTTTTATGAAGGGGGAAAATACGATAAATGAAAAATATGTGGTTCCTTTCAAATGTAACTCCAAGTTGTATAAACTCCCTAATTGCTATGAGAGTCTCATGTACATGCAGTACTGTCACAGTTTAAAGACAAATACAATCAATACAAATTATTTAATGTGCCATAGGATTAAGCACACTTATCTTCAGGTGACTGATTAGAAAGAAACAGCTACCTAATTATTATTATTTTACCATTCAATATTAAAAGTGCAGCCAATTTTTCAATGTATCATGATAATGGGAGACCAAAAAAATACCAAGATACCTGGAACAACAAGAATAACTCTTTTAGATGGTACATGCCTTTCCTGCATATTTTCACAAGTCAGTGAGAAGCCAAGTTCAAGTTTTTAGTATTTTTATATATTACATCAAAAGAAACTATCACATAAACATTTGTTCTAGGAGTTTGGATTTTTGGAGCATTATAGGTAAAAATGCATGTACTTAAAGTTTTCAGAACTTAAGCTTTTCAAACATGAAAAAATTCCAAATGAAGTTTGTTTTTTTTTAATGAACACTTTGAGAGGCTATATTTATATATTTATACGTAGCTATCAAAGTGTAACACTGCTGAAATAAAGATAAAATCTTCTATGGCAACTACCATGAGAAAGATCAACATTCATCTGGATGACTGAATCATAAAGTTTATTTTAAAATTAGTAATACAAGCCATCTCTTAGTCATTTTTTTCCCTTAATGATGGTTCAGACATATGCAAATCTCTAGCAGGTAACTGTGGCTTCTCTAAGTTTCCCTAACCTCATATAGCCAGAACACTTACTATGAGCCAGGAAATGCTTCAAACTTACGGACATAAGTGTTATTAGTATGTTCATTTTACAAATGAAGCAAGTAACTTATTTAATGTCACGCAGAGACTAAGTGGAGAAGCTGGGATTCAAATCCAGACTGATTCCAGAGTCCGCTCTCTTACTCTACACGTCTGTATGTCCTGTAACCGACACTCATCCCCAGTAAGAGAACAGGGAGAACACCTCTATGTAGACCACTCGATGGCTACAGCTGACTCTATAGGGAATAGTTTAGGTGTAGTCAGGTCCTTTCTGAATTACTTCTGGACCCATATCTATAAATTATTATTAATATGTTTAAGTTCCACCCCAAATCTTGAGGAAAGGTAATAAAAACAAGTCAATCAGCAAACAAGCATGAAAATCCATGGACATTCTATAACGGGTTAAATGTTGAATTTAACATTTATTTAATTTTAAATGTCCAATTTTAAATTCAATTTTAAATGCCGAATAAGATTGTTTTCTAGTAGTATAAAGTACATAATTATCTCAATACACTGTTGGTAGGAATATAAATTATTTTCTTCACAAATTTCTATATTTTCCAAGTTTTCCCCTTTTATAATCAGTGAGAAAAGTGAGAATTTTTCTAAAAATGATGGAAATTCCAATAAACAATGAAAATTCTATAAATGTACAATAATTTTTTGAATTTTCATTAAAAATATTAAGATGTTCATAAAATTGTTTTTAATTTTTGAGATTTATGAGAGGCATACATTGCTCATATATAGATAGATACCCAGGTAATTTCTAAACTGCCAGCCAAAGATACAAGTTCTTAGTGTCCTCACCACTTAAGGTAAGACTTTGAATCCTTGATCCTGAAATTGAATGAGATATCTGTAAATAAAAAAGTATTTCACAAAATATACAGTACTGTTTCAAAACTGTAACTTTGTGATGTTAACACAATTAGAAATAATATAAAGGTAATATATTCAAAATTATTTCATTAAAACTATTTGCTAAAAACATCAAACAGCTTTATAAACATCAGTTTTTGACCATCTTCGGCTATCAGTTAATACTGATACAGAACATCCTGACATATCCCACCCTTCTTTTTGTTAATAAAATCTTTCCAATGTCAATACCACTTTCTTCCATAGGAAAGAATGAATGTTTCTGGAACAGAAATGCTAACACATAAAACACTTTTGAAAAATGAAAGGAGAACAGGTGATAACAGGAACTTAATACTGTATTTTTTACTTAAAGTAACTAGTGTTCTATATTTGTTACATATTTTATTGGAAAAGGTAGACATAAGTACCTGCTGCTCCAGACTCCTGACTGTAACTAATGGATGAAGAACGTATGGTTCTCAGACGTAAACTCTGGGCTCTCTCTTGTCGAGCAGCATCGCAGGTCTGATTGGGGTGCCAAATCTGTTTACAGTGGTAGCAAAACTCTGTTCCACAGCCTTCTCGCCCACAGGTTAATTTTGGACAGCTAGCACATCCAAATGCTATCACAGCATATCTTGAAAGAACAAGAAAAAAAATTTTAAATGTGACATAAAACGAGTTATTCAGTAAAATTATTTTCCAACTTAAATGCTATTCCTGAAAAAGTTTTCTATTTATGATAAGCAAACAGTCACAAGCCCTAACATTGTCTCAATATAAAGATAGGGAAAAAATAGAGTTTACAAATAAAGGCATATAAATGGCTAAAAAGCATATTGAAAGTTCAATTTTAACTTTTAACTTTCAACACTAACTAGGATACCAAACTGTATGCTTGTATAGTACAAATTTTATAAAAATTCTACTAAATTAGTCTTGTGTGCATATAGAAAAACCAGCAGACAATACACCAAAAATCTTAACAGCAGTTTTCTGGTATTAGGGTCTTAATTTTCTTTTTTATATATTTATACATTTCTGATTTTTACAATTATTTGTTATTTTTCAAATCAGAAAGACAAAAAACCTATTTAAAAATATAATGACTATGGACTAGCTATACCTGTCAGGTAATGGCAAACTGTGCCAATTCATAATTTGTAATTATCTTGTATGTATGCATACATTATGCTGAGTGAAAAAAGTCCCCCTGAAAAGTTACAAACTGTATAATTCTATTTATATAATATTTTAAAATGAAGAAATTTTAGAAATGGAAAACAGATTAGTAATTGCCAGGGGACAGGGATGAAGTGAGGGGGTGGGGCAGTGAGCAGGTAAGAAGAAGTGTATTTATAAAAGACACCATGAAGGGTCTTTGCTGTTATGGAAATGTTCAGTACCTTGACTATGGTGATGGACACACAAACCTACAGGTAGTAAAACAGTACATAGCTAAACATACACATACACAAATAAGTACAAGTTTTGTAAAAGCAGGGAAATTTGGATAAGATTGATGGATTGTATCAATGCCAATATCCTAGTTGCAATATTGTTTTAAAGCTTTGGAAAATGGTGCCATGAAGGCAAGCTATGTAAAGGATGCACAAGATTTCCAGGGCATATTTCTTACAACTATACATGAATCGACAATTATCTTAATAATAAAACTTCTAATTTAAAAAATGTCTAGGGGTTTCTGGTTCTTTTTGAAAGAAAAATGCACAGATCTTATCTACACATAAGAAGCTTTTGTAAGTATCAACCATTTTATTCTGCCTGGAAATTTAGGGGAGTTTTCAGGGTTCTTCTTGTTATTAGCAAAAAAATGTAAATAAAAAACTGTGCCCTGGCTGGGTAGCTCAGTTGGTTAGAGAGCTGTACTGATACTCTATAGTTGCAGGTTAGATCTCTGATCAGGGCACACACAAGAATCAACTAATAGCCCTGGCTGGTGTGGCTCAGTGGATTAAGCACCAGACCGTGAACCAAACGGTCACGGTTCAATTCCCAATCAGGGCACGTGCCTGGGTTGCAGGCCAGGTCCCCAGTTGGGGGCGCACAAGAGGCAACCACACATTGATATTTCTCTCTCCCTTCTCCTCTCTAAAAAGAAATGAATTTTTTTAAAAAGAATCAACTAACAAATGCATAAAGTGGAACAACCAATTGATGTCTCTCTCCCTCTCTCTGAAATCAATAAAAAATAGATAATTATAACTGAGATTTGTTAAATTTATTAAAATTATATAACCTATAAAATTATGCCAAGTCAGATGGTTCCTCCGTTTTTAGACCTGTTGCCCTCTTATCTCACCCTTTATTATCTCACCCTTTAAAATTAAATTTTACATCTTAAATTTCACTTTATTTCTGACAGACTGTTTCTACAGTTATTACTATCAAACATAAATATGTTCAAACACAACTGAATTAAGGGCAATTTAAATCAACATTGGATAATTTAGTATTGTTTCATTTCCCTAAGCTTTAAGATGCCAAAGGCTTATTCAGTACAGTCTCAATAAAAAGAAAAAAAATTTTTTTCAAAGACTCCACACTTTATTTTCTACCAGGTCATAATCTAGTAATCTCAGTGAAAGGGCATTCTCTTTATACCCCTTCTCTATCCTACCTTTCCTTGAAGGATGGAGGGGAAAAGAGGACAGAACAGGAAAATCCGTGTGTGTGCAGGGAACAATGCTGGAACTTTTTTTTTTGTAAGTCAGTCACAATTTATTAAGATAGATGAAAAGTTTAGCCTACTCAGTCCAAATTCAAGTCCCACCATTTATTACTTGCTTTGTTTAATGTAACTTACATAATCTCCCTACAATGAAGTTTTCCCAAACATAAAACAGGGATTCCAGAAGTTTATGAAGCCTCAGTAACCAACCAAAAACAGCTTCAGCTTTGGCCCTGATTATGAGAAGGCCAAATAAACAAATCATGCTTCAGGGACATTTCTAGTACCTCTGAACTTGTGCTTTATTTATGACCATGTGATCATTAGTTACGATCATTTCTACATCAGTACAAATAATGTATGCCATTTAGACTGAATATTAATATTGTATGTACTCAAATGTTAGAGATAAAATACATATATCTTGTTTTATGCTACTTGTCAGTATTTTCTTTTAATGGAAAAGCTAAGATGCCCTACCCCAGAACTGCACATTCACATACCATTAAATCTAGGATTATCTTTAATAATACTAAATATTTTCATAAATGTACATTTTGATGACTGTAAAAGGATAATTTATCTAATAGCTTTTCTTTTACTAAAAATTATCGAGTTCCTACTATGTAAGTGTTCTGTGTTCATTTCGTTCAATCCCCAAAATAACTGGTTAGGCACATTCTAAAATACATCAAGAAATTAAATGTACTTAGCATTCACATATTTTGAAAACAGAATGTTAGGCCTTTTGAACAATGAGTTTCACTGTGTGGTGAGCCAAATTTACTTTCCATTGGTTAACAGCTCTCAAATTATAACAAAGTAAATACAATACAAAGTACTTGCAGTAAAGAGAAGTCTCTCTGCTATGGTGCATTAACCATAATTTGGGAAAAGAACAGGCTCAGCAGAGGGTCACAGAGGTAACTAATTAACTAATCAATTAATAGTACTAATTAACTAAACATTTCTGGCTTAAATAGTACCCAAATCTTGGTGTAGAAGATAGCTCCATTTCCTTCCATGATCCATTATGTAACTCAAATCTTACTTTCTGTCTCTATGCTACAGCTGAAGATCTCCAGCTACTTGAAATGCTTAAATCTACTTACTTAGCAAGAATGGAGGGATAGGAAGAAAGTGAGGAAGATAGAAATGGACCAAAATAGGGCAGTCTCTCCAAAATATTTTTTCACTGGATTACCTAGCAGGTGATCCATAATAAGTAAAACAAAAATGCCTTTTTTTCCCGTAGTATTTGGTAATTTTTAACACACCAATGTTCACTATAGTATGCATTATTTTCTGAATTCATTTGACCATGGTATCTATTTTCTAGGAAGTTTCACAGTAGTTGGGTTCCACAACTTACACTATTGACAACACTGAGGAAGTAGGTAGGGACATCAGTTAGAGTAGTATATCCTGCCTAGAGCAAGTTCCTTATGAAGCAACAAACTATGCCTAACATGAAATGTAATCCTAAGAAAGATATAACAATCCCAATAAAATTTTTAATAAAAAAAATGAGAAATAGCCTTGGCTGGTGTGGCTCAGTGGATTGAGTGCAGGCTTGTAAACCAAAGGGTCGCTGGTTCGATTCCCAGTCAGGGTACATGCCTGGGTTGTGGGCCAGGTCCCCAGTAGGGGGCATGTGAGAGGCAACCACACATTGATGTTTCCCTCTTTCTCCCTCTCTAAAAATAAATAAATAAAATCTCTAAATAAGAGAGAAATAAGGACAAAGAAAGATTATCCAGGTGTTCAAGATAACTTTTCAAAAACACAAAGCTTTAACACAACCTTTAAAGAACAAAAAAAATATAATCAGAAATACCAAATTTTTTTAAAAGATTTTATTTATTTATTTTTAGAGATAAGGGAAGGAAAGGAGAAAGAGAGGAAGAGAAACATTGATGTGTGAGAGATACATTGATTGGTTGCCTCTCGCACACATGACTGAGGATGTGGCTCACACACCATGCATGTGTCCTGACTGGGAATTGAACCAATGACCTTTGGGGTTGCACACTGGCATTGAATCCCTGAGCCACACCAACCAAGTCAGATTTTATATCAAAATTAATAAGCTCATGTTTCCACTTATAAGAAACTGCTATTATTTTACAGTGGAAAAGGAGTGACTTGATTAATATATTTGGGAAGGTCTAGACAAGGTGAGGCTCATCTCCTGGTTCTCTTTCAGGATCTGCTTTCCCTACAAAAGATGCATGCATTCTATTCTGCTTTCCACTACATGCTGCAGGGAAGGCCTACCATTGTTGAGAGAACTGCCCAGACTATTTGAAGAAATCTGCCTAATTTAGGGGTAGAGTGTTAGCAAGCTTTTTTGACTGCAACATCTAAAGCCACATTTTTTAGTCCACTAACAAGTAAGAGAAAGCTGACATGTTATTTGTGTTGTATATAGCAACTTGATTCTTAGCAAGGGTGTGACCAGAAGAATTTTTATTGATACCCTAAAACTCCACCAAAATATCTTAGTATCAGTTAATAATGTTTGGTGTAGCAGTAGTAGATACTGAATTACTTGGTATTAAAATGCACCTAGATTAATTTTGTTTTCAATGAAGAAAAAAATTAAAAAGCACAAACTCTCAGCTCAAGCTGTTAACTCTTGGAATACTTTTATGAATATCTATTCTAACACATGAAATTTATTACTAGCAATAAATTACAATTTCCCCTGACACACAGTTTAATCATTATGGCTCCCAATAGACAAAATCTTCTGTTTTCTACTCACGTACTTGTTTGCTCCAGAGAAAATCAAAAGTTGGATTTGATCTCTGTATAAAATTTCTAAAAGGTCAGCCTACAAAACCATTTCCAACATGTCAAATGATAGTAAAGTTATGGCTAAAACCATTTTCTGTAGGATTAGAATTAGAGTCATATGAATACTAACTAGAATTCTAAAAGTAGTATTTTTTTTGTCCCTACACCTATGGTCCCATTTTAAAAAATCCATTATGAACAGCATACTCCACCAGATTATTATTTAGAGACATTAAATCAGTTTGAAACTATACAAACCTGATTACAGTTGATCACATTGCTTTAAAATAGTTTATTAACTGTTCCTAGAATACATGATTTATGTTAGTGGCATATAGTCAGATTGGTTTATTCAACAAGTCCATATTGAGCATGGGGTTTACATGTGGTTACAAAGGAAAACACTTTTTTATTTGTTGCCCTTGAGGGGTTCACAGACATTGAATCATTAATTATATTCTACATCTTTTAAAAGTTCCCCAGCAAAGTCAGAAGTCAGAAGCACTCACATGAGACAACAGGGAAAATGTGTGCAGATAGAAGGGCAGCATCGGTTAATTAAAACATGTGAGGACAGAAACTAAAATGCCAACTATTTGCTATCTGCCTAGACAATGTACAAACTAGGCCTCCTAGGCAGAAGATAATCAGATATCTTTACCCAAGACAGGTTCTATGCTTTCCCTGTACACATCTCACATCCCAATTCTTTTCAGCAATGGCCAGATTTTTCTCTGAACCTCTGTGAAGCTGCACGTTCTAGAAGCAGTCTAGCTAACTTTACCCTGGTTAAATACAGCACACAGGTTTGGCCTCCTAGTCCCCTGTCAAGGGGGTGGGAGGGATTTGTTTTTTTTTGTTTTTTTGTTTTTTTTTTAAGAAATAGTGCCCTTTAAACAAGGTTAATGTGCCCCAGCCCTTAGAAGAGTGGAAAGAATGATCAGAAACCCTGAGAGATCTCAAATAGAAACCAGGTCAGGCTTTCAACTCTGAGCTAAGAGCAATATTTCTCAAAGTGTATAAAACTACATGTTTGAATAAAACTGATGTGAGATAAAGAAAATGCTCATACTGAAAAATATAAAATACAAAAGGAAAAATTCATTATTTCGTATTTAGCATTTCTGGGGGCAAAAAAGTCTTTCTCTGTGTTATACAATGAAAGGGGTTAAATGAATACTATGTACATGCTAAGCATTACTATGAACAACTTCCAAATAGATATACACCAGTATTCCTTATGCCAGATTTAAATAATAAGTGTATTTTAAATTAAAAATGTCCTTCTGTGTAACCAAAGATTTTAAGTTATAAGAGGGAAGAGATTTTCGTCTTTTGTTCATGATTAAATCTCCAGTAGGTAGATTAAATATTTGAATCACTGTTTGATTAAAAAAAAAATAAAAACAAAACTTCAGAAATGAAGATGAGGGATGATAAATAAAAGCGATAGGAACCTTACAATGTGCTAGGAATCATGCTAGTAATAACATTAAAGATCTATTTCAAGCCTTATAAGAATGTGATAAGATGAAGATACAAAATCAGGTCTGTACATGCTCATGCTAAGTAAAACTAAATTTTAATGAGGGCTTATGAGGTATTCTGTATTTTCAAAGTATACATATAAACTTATGCTGCTGAGTGACTTTTCCTACATAAAACAACCATAAAACCTGTAACATAATCAAGTATAAATAATATGATCTTACAATCCAGAGAGCCAGCATAAATCAAATATAAATGAAAATACATAAATAAAAGTAATCCTGTAATGCTTTCTTTGTTCTTTGTGGGTAAAGACAACTGGCAACCACCAGAACCAAAAAGTAATTTATAGCTAGCTCTGGCTGGGTAGCTCAGTTGGTTAGAGCACTGTCCCAATATGCCAGGGTTGCAGGTTTGATCCCCGGTCAGGGCACACACAAGAATCAACCAATGATTGCATAAGTAAGTGGAACAACAAAATCGATGTTTCTCTCTCTTCTCCTCTCCCTTCCTCCATCTCTCTAAAGTAAATAGATAAAAATTTTAAAAAATTATAGTCAAATTAATCAAGGTCAATTTTTTATTAAACTTACATAACTACCAGATGGTTGTTTTCATAATAACAGAATCCATTAAAGTAGGTGTTAATATTATATTAGATACTTGAGTTAACAATTTTTTTATCCTCACCCAAGGACATGCTTATTGATTTGAGAGAGAAAGACAAGGAGGCAGAAAGAGACAGAAATACCAATAGGCTGCCCCTTATACATGCCCTGACTAGGGCCGAACCCTGAACCCAGGCATGTGCCCTGACTGAGAATCAAACCCCACAACTTTTTGGTTTATGGCATGACGCTCCAACCAACTGAGCTCTACTGGCCAGGGCTTTAGTTAACATTTTAGTTATCCTCTCCAAAATATTTTGAATACTAAGCTTTTTACTTTTTAACAATGACATCTTTATGAGAAAAAAAAAACATGTAAAAATATCCCAAACTAGGAGTTTATGAATAATTTTAAAAATTTACTGATGTCCTGGCTGGTGTGGCTCAGTGGACTGAGCACTGGCTTGCCAACCAAAAGGTTACCAGTTCAATTCCTGGTCAGGACACATGTCGGAGTTGTGGCCCAGGTCCCTAGGTGGAGGCCTGTGAGAGGCAACCATTTGATGTTTCTTTCCCTCTCTTCCCTTCTAATGATAAAATAAAATCTTTTTAAAAAATTTACTGAGAAATGTTGTACATGCAAAAGGATTCATAAAGAATAATAAAACCAATATCCCTGCATCTGCCCCACAAGTTAAAAACAGTATCAACAGGGCAATCATAATTCACAACCTAAACTGTAACACTTGAGAAAGAAAAGTAATGCTACTGAAAATGACACCAGTAGAATAAGCATGAACTCAAACTATTTCGCACAAGTCAGAACCTATGGTCACCTTGTTTATCAGCGGCTTGAGAAATTCCTTGATGCCCTGTCTCATTCGTCTCCTCTCAAGAGTAACCATGAAACTAAATGTATCTATCCATTTCACTGTCAATGAGCATGTTTCTTCCTTGTTTGTTTGCTATTGTGATCATTTTTAAACATGGCTCCAAACTAGGTGTCTTCTGGCACACAAGAAAAGAGTTTCTCAAAGGCATTTAACTGGGAGTGGATCCTCTAAGTTATAGGGTAAATGTGTGTTAAATTTTAGTAAATGTGGCTATATTCATCTATATTTTCTTTCAGTTACTTTTTTCCTTTTATTTATGTAACTTACCTTTGTAATCTATTTTGATTTTGCTCCAATGTGTTATGTGTGGTGACAATCTAATTTTTCCTTTCAAATAACTAATTTCACAATTCTATATGTTGAATAATCAATCCTTTCCCACTTGGGTTAGCATGTTTCCCCTAACGTCAAGTTCTTATATAAACTAGAATCTGTGTCAGCCCTACCTATTGTTTTCTATTAGGTTGGCAGTGTTAATATTACCTACTACGATGGCATGACCAATCGACCCAGCACAAGAGAATCCCTATTTACTGACCAGAGAGCTTGTGACCCCTGCATTTATTGTCTCCATCTCTTCTGGACACAGGTACCGAGGCTTAAGTCTCCTTTTAATTTGTCCCATCATTTTCAGACTTTTTTTTTTTTTTTAAAGCTATTAAATGCTTAAAGAAACTTGTGAAGCACCTCTTACCCTGGGGTTCCATAAAAGATCATTAAGAAACTAGATAAAAAACAGTATGTAGGCATGTTTCTCTCTATTTGAATTCTCACTTTGTAAGAGTATTTCCTACAATTTGCAAATAGCTTTTTTAAACCTAAAATTTGCTCTCCAATTTGAAATCTACTGTAATGAACGTGCACACTGCACCAGTGAAAATGTTCAGAGTTCCATGGGATCGAGTGTGACACTGCTGTATCTAAGCTGCTCCTCTGACACGACACTGCCAGATGCCCCAGTGATTTGTTATTTAAAGGTATTATTCATTATGCCTATTTTCTTCACATCTTTTTTTTTTAGCGTTTACTACTTCATGGGTCCCACAATTTGCATCTGTTATACAACTGAAAGCACAGCCAACCTTGGCTCAGTTTAGACAGTATCATTAACATATTATTTTGTTATTTATGTTATAGTACAAGCTCCCTGCAGTTATAAGGACAGCATAATTCAAATATGATACTGAACAGTATCTCTGAATCCTTCACACAACTAATAAATTTATAAAATGTTACATAAATAGATAGTATTTTTAATGCTTTATGTTACACAGAAATTCCTTATGGATAGTTAAGTGCTAGTGATACCTGGGAAAACTGGTTGGGATTTGCACAGGCTGAAAACATTATCACTTTCCTCATTTAAAATTACAGATACAATCTGAAAATTTGCTACCCAATAAGCTTTTTATAGTGAATTTGATTCAGACAATAAGCCCTGAAATTGTCATTTGACAAATTCACATTCCAGCCTTTTCTCCGAGATTATACACAGATAATCTTGGAAATTCTGGGTTTTCCCAAACTCTTACTTAAAGATAATCTCTGGTTTAATTAATGGTACGCTAAATCACATGCAGTGTTTATGCTTCGTTATTCTTGAGGAACATTATGAAGAGTTCTTCATTGTGCTAACAGCTATACACAGTAAATGCTCTATAAGTAGGGGGCTGCTATTGACATAATAATCAAATATATAAACAAAATTATTTTAAATGTTGGTAAATGGTATTTGTAATTTGAAAACTTGAGGCAAATGAAGTACATAACCTCTAGATCTTGAGACTAGCAAATACTGATGCACACCAACATAACACATCATACTGTGATGCATATTAAGGTACCTTTCAAAAGGGTTATTTCAATTTATATAAACGATTCTCCCCAAAACAAAACAAAACCCTGATAATTATTACATCTGTTATACCAAAATAAAAGTTCTCCAAATGGCTAGGGAAAATCAATTTCACCCAGAACTAGACCTGCACTCTACCACCTTAGCCTTTTCCTCTGAAAAAAAAATGTGCTTAGGTGAATATGCAATGCAGAGACAACATAAAAACGAGTAAGGTAAGTTTCCCACCTTTAACCCCGAACTCTGCCTGACACACTGTATGTACGCAATATATATTTGTCTACTGAATGGATTACCTGACATGTTAAGATTTTTCTTTTGTGTAAAAGTCATCACAATTCTTATTTTATCCATAGAGAAAAAAATTAACTCAAGAAAAATCTAAGAAATTCTTACCCACAGTCCGGAGCTGGACACCACCTACAATCAGGATCTGCAACAAGCCACCGTCTAAGCATAAATTCTTCATATTTTTCCATCAATACATCATCACTTAATATCAAGCGAATATCATGAGGATTAAACCGTTCAGTACATTCTGGGCAACTGATATTAACTCTACTTTCAGAAATTTCTATTCGTAGATACTGTCGTAAGCAATCCACACAAGATCTATGATGACAAGTCATTATCTCAGGAAACCTGTCTTTAGAATGCCGCAAAAGGCACAAAGGGCACTCTATAAAGTCTCCAATTTGTTTGCTGATGGAAGATAATCCATTGTCAGAGGAGGTATTTGTAGAGAAAATGGAGTTCTTATCAGTACACATTTCAGAATGAATACTTTCAATACTTGCAATTCCATCCACCCCTCCATTTAGCTCCCTTGATTTATGTTTGTTATCCTTTTTCCTCCGAAACAGAGAGCCTATGGAAATTCTTCTTTTTTTAGGGGCCTTTTTGACTGAAGGCAAGCTCACAGATGAAGCAGAAGACTGAAGATCTCGATCTGAACCCATTTGCTGATGTAAACTCATGTCTAAAATGCTCATTAGAAGTGAGTCAGGGTCTGTGTTTACACACAGGCCTTCATTATATTTAAAGATAAAACTTATTTCTTGTTCTTGCATTCAGATTAAGTCATGATGTAAGAAAATCCTAGCTGGTTCCTTCAGAGAATTCTTGAGAGAGTTTGATTTACAAAAGACTGTTATCATGGTTGTTCTGGAAAAAAAAAAAAAAAAAAAAGATCATTTAATTGTATATTCTTTGTCTGCATGTTTTTAAAGTAAACTCACAAATTCACCAGGAAATTTCAAACATTCTTAATTATTTAATTTTTTTTTAGGTAAGGCCAATTTATTTTTAACGAGACTATAAAAACAATGCTAAAATAACAAAGACATTCTTTAATCTTAAAAGACCCTAGATTTGAGCTGAACTTACCATTGTTAAAATCTTCTACAAAATTTTTAGCATATTGCCCAGACCACACGATTCCCCACTGCCTTTAGTAGTTTTTTGTTAATTGATAATAAAATGTACATGAACATACGAAGAACTAAATACAACTTACATAATCTTGAAGAATAATGTATACGTGTAGGGGAGTAGTCTTACACTGCCAGATACAAGGACTTATTATAAAATTAGAGTAATTAAGAAGACAGTGTGGTATATCACAAGGACAGGCACAGAAACCAATGGAACAAAACACAGTCCTGATTCAAAAATCCCACAAATATATGGATACTGTATTATGTCAAAGGTGACATCACTGAGCACTAAGAATAGCTTTTTCAAAAATGCAACAACACAATACTGCTTTACTGATTACCATCTGAGAAGAGGAACTTGACTTATAACTCACCCATACATAAAATTCAATTCCAGATGATTTATAGTTCTAAATGTGATCAGTAACCTCATAAAACTTCTAGGATTCAATACAAGAGAATATTCTAATAGAAAGATTCCCTAAACAGAACACACAAAAGTACCTACCATAAAAAAAAAAAAGACTGCTAAATTGGACTATAACACCAAGAGACAGGTTTGAACGAGTGAGAGATGTCATTTTCCACATATAACTAATAAGAACCAGTATCCAGAATGTGGAAAGAACAGTTACAAATCAGTAAGACAAAGCAGACAATCCTATAGAAAAATGGGCAAGGGACTTTCACAAAAGGATATGGAAAAGTACTCAACATCATTTGTCATCAGGGAAATACACATTAAAGCCATATTGAGAAAACACTACACACCCAGTAAAGGATGGCTAAAATTCAGACTGACATTTCCAAATATTAGCAAAGATGTGGAGTGCTGGTGAGAGTATAAAATGGCACAACTACTTTGGAAAACTGTTTAACAATATCTACCAAATTAGAACATATACATACTCTATTACCCATTTATACTTCTTTCTATAAATGAGAACACAAGACAAATAAATGCACACATGCCTCTAAGACATGCGTAACAATATTCAGAGCAGCATTAGTTATAATAAGTCAAAATACTGAACACAACCCAAATTCCCATCAATAGAATATATTCACACTCTGGTGTAACAGAAGCAATGAAAATGAACAAAGTACTGCTACACACAAAACAAGAATGAATCTCACACAAAGGAATGTGTTGCTATAATTCCATTTAAATAAAGTTAAAAAACAAGCAGAACTAATCTATGATGCTACAAGTCAGGACTATAGCTATCTTTTGCAGGCAGGCACAAAGGGTACTTGACCTATGTAGTGGTTACAAAGGTATGATAACTTTGTGATAAAACACTGACCTACAAACTCACGATTAATGCACTTTTCTGGATGATTTTTATACTATAGTTAAAGGTAAAAAAAACACAAACCAAACAACCAGCTTCTCATATCCACACATATTCCTGAGAAAGTCATATTGATTTCCCAATATAAAATCTAGAAAAAAATTTCAGTCAGGCAATCTTTATCCATGCCCATCAGTTCATGCTTTCCCATTATTGGCAGTATTCTTTCTTAATTGTGAGGAAAATTCCTATATTTTCTTCTTTATATATGTTTTTATTTTCTCTTACATCTCAAAATGCCTTCTGTACCCCAGGGTTTTATATATATCTATATCTCTCTCTATATATCTATATAGGACAAGGTCCCCGAGATAGATTCTGTTCTATGGAATCTGTCTCAGGGACCTTGTCCTAAGAATTTATTACTTAATATATAAAACCAGTGGCACTTAATCAGTATCACCTGAAGTATTTTTTGAAATTTGTACTTTTAGAAATGTGATAGTCATATAATTTATTATCCAAATGAAAACTTTGTGCTTTTAATATTTAAACCAGGATAACAGGAGCAAATTGGAACATATGATTATCCTAGTTAGGAAGTCTTTCTGAAATGAGCACATACACAAATGTGCCTCAAAAGAAAACAAATTTGAATACTAAAAATTTAATATTTTTATACAGTAAAAAATACTATAAAGTAGAAAGACATGTCCTGGCTGGTGTGGTTCAGTAGACCGAGTGCTGACCTGCGAACCAAAGGGTCACTGGTTCGATTCCCAGTCAGGGCACATGCCTGGGGTGCAGACCAGGCCCCCAGTGGGGTGGGGAGGGTGCACGTGCAAGAGGAAACCACACATCAATGGTTCCCTCCCTCTCTTTCTCCCTCCCTTCCCCCTGCCAATAAATGAATAAATAAATAAATAAATAAATAAATCTTAAAAAAACAAAGTAGAAAGACATGATATATTAGGAAAATATGAATAACAACAAACTTCCTCACTACACAAATAATTTATTTTATTTTTAAAAAGATTTTATTTATTTTTAGAGAGGAGGGAAGGAAGGAAGAAAGAGAGGGAGACAAACATTAATGTGTGGTTGCCTCTCACACACCCCCTTCAGGAGGGTGAGGAGGGGGGTCACGTGGCCTGCAACCCAGGCTTGTGCCCTGAATGGGAATTGAACCAGTGACCCTTTGGTTCATAGGCTGGCATTCAATTCACTGAGCCACACCAGCCAGGGCTACAAATAATTTTTACACAATAAGTCAAAGATGTACAACCGAATAGCAGAATGAGCAAAAATACAGAGTGAGTTTGGAGGAAAAGAATTACAAAAATTATAAGGTAGGAAACAGTGTTCAACAATAATCACTGCTAGAGAAATGAAAATTCAAACATTAGATACCACCTTTGTGCAGATTAATTAGATTGAACAAAGGTTGTTAAGGGTGGGTCAGTGTGTACTGAAAGAAGCATTTCATATGCTAGCGGAAGAGGTGCAAATCAGCACAATTTGGGGGGAACCAATTAGACATTATCTATTAAACTTCAAAATGGAAATGTTCTTTGACCAGCAATCCTACATGTAAAATTTATCCTGCAGAAAATATAAGGACACAGGTGTGCAAAGACATATTGTGCAAGGAAATTCACTGAAGCCTAGTTGACAGAAGCAAACAAACAAAACAAGACAAAACAAAAACAAAACAAGACCCTCACAAAATCTAGGAATAACTTGTGTCCAATAGGTAAAAAGAAATGAACCAACCAAAATTTACGTGTAATGATATGGAAAGATCTCATTACGCAGTTCTGCATGGACAATAATAATTGCAAAATAGTATGAGCTATTTGTGGCAAAAACACACCCACACAGGCTTATATATGTACACAATTTCTAGAAAAATGTTAAAAGATCATTAACAATGGTTACCTTAGGGAGAATGATCTTTAGTACTCACTTTCTGCCTTCTGCACATTTTAAAATGGAATCATGAGCATCTATTATTGATAGTTTAAAAAATCAACCCTAACTGAACCTCACAAACAAAAAAAATATTCTGCCCTAGAACTACCTGGCCAAAATGAGGATGGGGTCTATAGCTTGTGCATTTTGGAAATGTTCTTCAGTAATTTAGTTGCAAACTCTGGTTAAGAACCACTAATACAAAAGGTAGTTTGCTATATATTCTCATTTAAAACAGAATTCTATAGGCTTTATGCCTCCAAACCGAAGCTCCTTGTTTTTCATTACTTTAGGTACTAAAAATAAAAGTTCCATTAAAAAAAACTCAGTTTATAGTCTTTGTTAGCCTACAGGGTTATGTAAGGTACCACTTAACAACCTATGGTTGAGAGATGATAAGAGAGACTTATAAAAAGAAATCCATGTAACTTAATAATAACCTTCTGTAAAAGTAATACATGAAGGTGTCTATAAGCATGTGACTGAAAAGTACTGGGAATGCCTCAATCAAGGAGACTCTGGACTAATTTCAGAGTTGAAATCTAGCCCACATTTGCTAAACCCTGAGGTTATCACCATAAACAAGATAGACATGGTCTTTATCTTCAATGTGACATGTCTGGAGAAGAAACATGTATTATAAAACCAATAATTATAAATACATATACATAAACTTCTGTCTCTGTTACTACATCTACTGAAAATAGCTGAGTCAACTTTTACCAAATTTAGAGGGACTCTTTAAGACATTAAGACAAATAATAGGCTAACACAAAATTCACGTTAAAAAGGAAGCCATCCTGAAAGCCACCTGAAGCAAGACTAACAAGATTACATACAGCAGAGACGGAAGATATATCAGTATTTCATCCACCACCCCATCCAGATTTCCCCTCAACTTAATGATTTATAATTTCTAAGTTTTAGCAATATACATTTTTTTCATTATTCTAATTTTGAAGGTGGAAAATCAGAGACTGAGTATTAAGAACTACACCTAATCATTCAACCAGTATATAAACTAAGATTATAGGAGTCACCCAGCCCTGGCCAGGTGGCTCAGTTGGTTGGTGCATCATCCTGTACACCTAAAGGTCATGAGTTAGACCCTCAGGGTGCATACATGAGGCAAATGATTGATGTTTCTCTCTCTCCTCCTCTTCCTCTCTCTCCAAAATCAATAAAAACATATCTTCAGGTGAGCAGAAAATTATATGGGTCACCCATAAAACAAAGGATTTTTTTCCAAGTTCACCAACTTTTTCCTCTACCATCTCCAATCCACTGTTAAATCCATTCAGTATAATTTTCATTTCAGACACTGTACTTTCAGTGTTAGAATGCTTATTTACCATTTGGGGGGACATGTCTTGCCATTAAGTCACATTTTCCTGATTCTTCACAAGTCCAGCAATTGCCTGTTATAAACTGGATACTGTGAATAGTTAAAAGCCTCTTATCTTCTGAAGAATGAGGACGTTTATTACACCTGGCTGTTAAATCACTACCTGATCAAGTTGAACTTGTGGAGGCTTGGTTTTATGTTTTTTTAGAATGGGTCTGTGATGAGCACAAATGTCAAACACCATTCTCCCCTGCAGAGGGTAATGGTTGAAATCTCTAGCCAGCTTTTTTAGCCTGACAGCTATTGTTTTCCATTGAGTTTCCTGGAATCTCCCATGCATAGTTCAGGAGCTATGTAGTTATTTGAGGGGAGTTTATCCATAAATTTTAGGGACATAACTTCCTCCTTTCTGGTATTTATCCACTCAATTTCCAGCCATCCTGGCAGCCCCATACGCCAACTCCTGACATCTGAAGCCAGTAAGACTGGCTTTTTGCTTATTTCCAGCTGCCCTGTGCTGAACAGATTTTTTCCTCAAGAGGAAAGCTGTATAATTTTTTTTTTTAATAGTTGGCAGTTTTTCTAAGGATAGCTTTACCTAGGCTCTGAGATACAATATTCTTGAGTGTGTACATAATAGGAAATTTTAGCCTCGGCTTAAGTATGTATTTGTTATCTCTACAGTAGACATTACTGTAATTTTTTTTTAACTTTTTAAAAAAATTTTTATTTATTAATTTTTAGAGAGAGGGGAAAGGAAGGAGAGAGGGAGAGAAACATCAATGTGTAGTAGCCTCTCGCAACACCCCCCCGCCCCCCCAGGGACCTGGTACGCAACCCAGACATGTGCCCTGACTGGGAATTGAGCCAGTGATGCTTTGGTTTGCAGGCTCAGGCTCAATCTCCTGAGCTACACCAACCAGGGCATTGTACTGTTTTTAAAAAATTATCTTTAAAAGGTTTTCTTGCATTATCTAATACTTGCAATTATCACAGCCTCTAGGAATAATTAAATTTGTTAAAATTTTTGTCTTTTACTACAAGTAACCTGTTTAAGTATTTATTTATTAAGTCTTTCAAAAAATATGTTCAATGACTATCATGTGCCAGATACTCTTCTAGGTGGTAGATATACAACAGTTAACAAAATTGACTAGGCTCCTGGAACTTTCATTCTAGTACATCAAAACCAGGCATTGAACAAGGACATTTCAAGACTATGTCTTCCCCAAACAATAACATGACTTTGCAAGGACCAAAATTGTAATTATGTGATTCCCTTCCCCCACCCATAATTTTGAAATTAAAAAACCCCGAGTTTATATTTGGCATATACAGTAGTCCCATAATCTAAACAAGTATGAAAATCCATTTTAAAGCTATTGTAGAAGACTATACATACTTTGACAGCACTCTCTTTTTTATAATGGCAATGGTTTTCTAACACAATAGCAAACAATTTAAGTTGTACCAAAAGGAATGACTAGTTACCTGACCAAATGATCTACTATAAAGAACATTCATTTAGCTTATTATGCATAACTTCAGAAACCAATATTGGTAAAAAAAACTGACGGAAACCCAAAACATGACTTACTTTTTTTGGCTCTACTCTTTCACAGTGGTATGTTTCCTAGGGCAGTGAGAAAAGGAAGTATCTATCTTTCCATAGCATCTTCTATATAGAGTTGCAAAGAACCACCTATTAAGTTTAAATATGGCTAGGTACAACTTAATGTAGTAGCTGACTACCAAAAAACAGAATTAATTACCATAAGCCATCCTTTAATCAGACCATAACTAGAAGTGATGTACTAGAAATGCTGTATCAGCACACAGTTAATTTTGGCACAAAGTAAATAAAGCTTTTGTAAACCTAAACCATCTCCATATGAGAAGTCAGAGACACTAAATTGTTTGAATTTTCATATGTGACTTTTTGTAAACAGAGATAAACCACTAAGTTTATTATAGTGAAGTTTGCTATTGCTCAAAAAGGTTATTTAAATGTTTAAAATTATTTTTAAATTATGTCGTTTATCTTGCCAATCTCAAATTTGGAAATGCCATATTTTCCTCTAATAAATCCCAGTACAGCTGCCAAATTCAGCTAGAGCGGCAATGCAGGCTCTGGACATAATTTTGCAGTCCAAATAATAATAAGGAGACAGACTCTCTTATAAGAAACTGACTTATTAAACATCTCTTTATATGGTCTGTTAAAGTAAAAATATAACAGGCCCAATAATAAGCCTTTGGAGAATAACAATGTTTAAAAGTAACAGTTAACACCCCTGGCCCAGCAGCTCAGTTGGGTGGAGTGTTGTCCATACACCAAAAGGTTGCAGGACTGATTCCCGGTCAGGGCACATACAGGAGGCAACCCAATGATGCTTTTCTCTCACACTGATGTTTTTCTCTCTCTGTCTCTCTCTCTCTCCGTCTCTCTCTCTCCTTCTAAAAAAAAACAAAAACAAAAACAAAAAAAAAAAACCCTAAATCAATAAACATATCCAAGGATAGAATCTGTAGCTTTCAACATTCTCCAAGGAGTCTAAAGTATAACAAAAGGTTAATTGCTACTGCTGAGATGTTGGATTTTAATCTGTCAGTAAAAGTTCACATCAGTTTCTATAAATCTTTTCTGTTCTCACTAATTTAATTTAGTACAATATTCATATCTGGACCAATTATTAGCTCAGTTAGACTATACTTCTATTATATTAAGATTTGAAATTGCAGCTCTTTCCAGAAGAATTAAGCTTTTGGGAAGGTTAAAAAACAACTTTCATTAAACCAATGTCTCAGATTCATAATGCAAAAATAAACATGAGGTACTTAGATGGCCTAGAGTATGCATCACATGTTAAAAAAGCAAAATCATACAAAGAGGCTAATCAATACTGTATTTTCAAAGGACAGTTGATTGTAAATATGCATATAAAGATATTATAGTGTTCTATCATCTTTCTTAAAATGGCAATTATCACTGAAAACTGTTTTTAAGTTTCTCATCCTTCCTAAGTCAGTATCTTTACTTAAAATATAATGTCACAAAGAGGTAAAATATTTGATGCCCAATGAGAGTCAGCAATGGTGGTAGAAATCTAAATGTCAATTATTTGAATGTATCCTCAGAAACATGAACATATTACATGCAGACATAAGAAAATCTGGGTTCTACGGATTGCTATACCAAATGGTTTTGTGGCTTTAGTTCAGTAACCTCTCTGTATCTTCTATAACACAGAGAAAACACAATTGTGGCAGAGATATTGCTACATATTCACCTGTTTTTCTTCTTGAGCGTATAGAAAAACTACACTTTCCATTCCCCTTGCAGCTAGATATAGCCATGTGTCCAGTCATGTCCAATGCAATGTGAGTACAATGATGTATGGCCTTTCCCAAACTAGTCCCTAAATCATCAATTTAAATATCTTTCAAGTTATCTTTCTTCTCCTATTGGCTGGCTGAATGTAGTAATTCTAGTGGTTAACTCCAAGCAGGCCTTAGGGGACAGCTGAGTCACAAGATGTAAGGAATCTGGACACCTGAGTCATCCACACAGTTCTTTGTGTGAAGTAAGAAACAGACTTTCATTGTGTTCCACCATGAGATTTGGGGGTTGTCTGTTTCAGACACAATTATCTTACCCACCTTGTAGGGGGAAATAAAATGAGGTAATAATTTAGAGTCACTTGGGGGAGGATGTTTTAAATACTATACAAATATGAGTAATGATAGTATATATTTTATTCAGAGAATAAATTATGGAATTTGGAGTCACAAAGTTTGGCTTCAAGTTCAGCCTCTGACACTTTTAGCTAGCTGTGTGATACTGGGTTAAATAACTAAGACAGTTTCAACTGTAAACTAGGAATAATAATAATGCCTATAGTTCATACAGATTAAATAAAATAGCATCTGTAAAGAATTCAGCATAAGGTATAGCACAAATGTGAATAAACCATTTACTGGATGAAACTGCTGGAAGGATTATAACACTTAAGGTTAGAAATAAAATGAAACAGTTGGGTCTGAAATGGCTTTTCTAATATAATCAGAATAATCAGCCACTTAGAAGTTTGAAATGCATCATTATAGTACATGAATTTCTCTGACATATAATAAATAGAACTAGTGTTTTCAGCCTTATGTGTATATATATACACCTACAAATCTACCCTGAGTAGTCTTTTTAATATTAAAAATGGGATAAATAACTTCAACCACTTACAAATAGAGGAAGAGAAGGTAATTCAAAAGATCATTAGTAAGAGGCAAGTACCAATTTCCAGGAAGTTTTCTCAAAAGTGAATGCCTACCAAGTCTCAAATATACTACCTTGAACCTTAAGATAGTTTCTATGATCTCCCAAAAGCAGAGACTAATATTTCAGAATAAACTTTTTCTATAAGCTACACAACCTCCCCAAAGAAAATGTTCTTAAACAGCTTCACAAATACACACCTGCCACATTTATCTATTTAAGCCTATTTGTAACTGGGAAGTAGAACAAAATGGTACTTTGTGGTTTTAATAAAACTCATTACTCAATCCATTACAAAAAGCTGCTGCAGAAAGAAAAGGCATTATTCATTACATTTTTTCGATTAAAAAAAGATTTAAAACATTTTGGCCAATTCATTTCAGGCCCTCTTTATTCAGCAGGGCAAACAATACACCAACAGGGAAATAGCAGAAAAAGCAGAGTGCAAAATGTCGGGTATGATGGAGTATCCAGAGACATGAGAAAATTAATTTTAAAATAAGTTTAAAAAAACATATCTAGTTGTAAAAATTTTTTCTTTTTTTAAATTATATTTTATTGATTATGCTATTACAGTTGTCCCATTTCTCCCCCATCATCCCCCTCCACCCTGCACACCCCCTCCCACCCACATTCCCTTTAGGTCATGTCTATGTTTCATAAGTTCTTTAGCTTTTACTTTTCCCACACTATTCTTGCCCTCCCCTGTCTATTTTCTACCCACTGTCTATGCTACTTGTTCTCTGTAACTTTTCTCCCTCCCGCCTCCTCCCACTCCCCTGCTGCAAACCCTCCATGTGATCTCCATTTCTGTATTCCTGCTCCTGGTCTAGCTGTTTGCTTAGTCTGCTTTTGTTTTAGGTGTGGCTGTTACTTCTGTGAGTTTGCTATCTCTTTACTGTCCTATTTTTTATCTTCTTTTTCTTAGAAAAGTCCCTTTAGCATTTCATATAATAAGGGCTTGGTGATGATGAACTCCTTTACTTGACCTTATCTGATAAGTGGTTTATCTTCCCTTCTATTCCAAATGACAGCTTCCCTAGATAGAGCAATCTTGGATGTAGGTCCTTGACTTTCATGACTTGGAATACTTCTTTCCAGCCCCTTCTTGCCTGCAAGGTCTCTTTTGAGAAATCAACTGACAGTCTGATGGGAACTCCTTTGTAGGTGACTCTGCCTTTATCCCCTGCTGCTTCTAGAATTCTCTCCTTCATTTTAATCTTGGCTAATGTAATTATGACGTGCCTTGGTGTGTTCCTCCTTGGGTCCAACTTCTTTGGGACTCTCTGAGCTTCCTGGACTTCCTGGAAGTCTATTTCCTTTGCCAGATTGGGGAAGTTCTCCTTTATTATTTGTTCAAATAAGTTTTCCACTTGTTGCTCTTCCTCTTCTCCTTCTGGTACCCCTATAATTCAGAAGTTGGAATGTTTAAAGATGTCCTGGAGGTTCCTAAGCCTCTCCTCATTTTTTTTGAATTCTTGTTTCTTCCTTCTTTTCTGTTTGGTTGTTTCTTTCTTCCTTCTGGTCCACTCCATTGATTTGAGTCCCAGTTTTCCTCCCATCACTATTGGTTCCCTGTGCGTTTTTCTTCATTTCACTTATTGTAGCCTTCATTTTTTCATCTAATTTGTGAGCAAAATCAACCAATTCTGTGAGCTTCCTAATCATCAGTGCTTTGAACCATGCTTCTGATAGGTTGGCTACCAGTGCTTTGAGCTCTGCATCTGATAGGCTGACCACCTCCTGGTCGCTCAGATGAATTAGCTCTGGGGCCCTGGTCTGTTCTCCCATTTGAGCCATCCTTGGTTTTGGGTTTTTTTTTTGGTATGGTCACAGCTGTTACGTAGTGAGGGGCAGAGCCTTAGGCATCCACCAGGGCGGGGCAGCCCAGTTGTTGGGTTGTGATGCTGGATGTGGGGGCAGGGTCCGAGAGGGAACAATAGCACTTGCTCCGCACTCTCTCGCAGATTCCAGTCCCTTTAGCCACTTTACCCTAGCAAATTGGGTCCTTCTGGTGCTGATTTCCATGTGGGTGGGCCTGCGCGCACTCCAGGACCCTGTGGGTCTCTGCAATGAACTCTCCTGTGAGGCTGGGACTCCCTCCTGGCAACTTAGCCCCTACAAGTATTTTCAATTGGTGCTTTTAGGCTTCACTTCCTGGCGCTGGGGCCCTGTGTCACGCAGTCTGTCTTGCTGACCATTTTCGCCTGGTTTATCTGTGCACAAATGTGTGTCCGTGGTCAGCCACCTTGTGTGCCCCGCTTGGCCTCCTCACGTTTGGCAACCAGCAACCACCTGTGCCCTGGGGTGACTCCGTGCCTGGGACCACCAGCCAACATCTTATCCTGCTGCGACCTGACTCCACCAGCCTCGGACTCTACCAGCCGCTGACTTCGCCCCTCTTACCGGTCTGGGTGAATCGTTGTCGGACTTCCATAAAATTCAATTTTCTCTCTGTCCTGGTTGGGTTTTTTTCTCTTGGTTCTATATTTTTGTTGTCCTTAATCTTGGTTGTGAGAAGAGGCACAGCGTGTCCACCTACGCCTCCATCTTGGCTGGAAGTCCTAGTTGTAAAAATTTTTTGAACTGGTTAAAATACTCATTGCTATAGATCAACAGAAGAGATATACTAACCTAGCCTAAAATCTTAGCTGAGTCTACTTTTTTGAATTTCAATTTCCTTATTTGATAGCTGAAGTGACTAGACCAGATAATGTCTAAGCTACTTACCTCTAAAAGACTGATTCTAATATATAAGTATATTGAGTTTTAATACACAGCATATTCTAGGGTTAAAAGTGGATAACTAAGATTTTTCTACGATAAACAATTTTTGTTTCATTTAAAAGTATCTCTAGCCCTGGCTGGTGTGGCTCAGTGGATTGAATGCTGGCCTGTGGAAAAAAAGGTCGCTGGTTCAATTCCCAGTCAAGGTACATGCCTGGGTTGCAGGACAGGTCCCCAGTTGTGGGTGCCCAAGAGGCAACCACACATTGGTATTTCTCTCCCTCGCTTCCTCTCTCCTTTCCAGAAATAAATAAAATCTTAAAAAATAATAAAAATAGAAGTAAATCTCTAAATTCTCTCAAGTGCGTGTGTGTGTGTGTATTTTGCCTTAGCAAATCCAGTGGAATGAGTATAATCTTTACAAACTAAATTTTACAAGTTTCACTATTAATCTGAATAATCCTACTATTTGGATAATTACAAGTATTTTTAAGTGTTTGGGCTAATTTTGTACTAACCACTTTTTAGGAAGTTTTTTAAAATAGAAATTATTGATAATAGCAGCATCCTGCTTCTCTTATTTTCTAAGTTCATTTGCCTCTTTCTCCTAAAGAACATGAAGAGTAAGGGAAGAGGAGACTTCTGGAAGGTAAATCATTGTGTGTGTGCTTAATTTTATGATGTATGTACATAAGGAAGTAGAGCACAAGCTGGAAGAGCTGTCTGGTAGAAGTTCTAGAAGCTATTTTTAAAGTTTTCTTGAAATTATAAAGTAATTCTCAGAAGGAACATCTTGGGAAATAAGAGGTACAATAAGCAATATGTGTCTATTTTCCTTTGGATATACAGCATTCATGTAGTCTCTCTCTAAACATGTCCCCCCAAAATAAGATCAAAACTGAAACCCAAAATGAAATATTTATTAATTTTGTAAGGGAAGAAAAGGGAGCATTTTCTAAAGAAAACAGAAGGATCTACATAAGAATCATACAAGTAAACAATCATAAAAGTTTATTATTGTTATGGTTTTCTCACTGGGAGATCAAAATAAATGATAGATTTAACTACAATTCTACAATATACTATAAAATTAGATGCATTAGATATTTAACTATAGACTCCTGGGAAATGTCAACCTAAAGACCAATTTGAAAAGTCAGCAATCTAGAGAATGGGTGTCTTAAATAAGTAATGGAGATACAAAGAATGAAAAGGCTACAAACCTGGAAGGATTTCACAAATACTAGTCATGCACAGGTGCATATGCACCTGTGAATACCCACTGGCTCTTCTCAGAATGCTGCGCCAACTTTGTTTGGCTGTGGAACCGATCTTTCTAGTGACACTAGTGTTCTAATCTAACCTGTACATTTTACAAAGTGAGAAAACTGTAGTCTATGGCTACTCATTCTACTATATCACCACTAGCCATAGGAGTCTACTTCAGTTTTATAAAATTTAAAAAATTTTAAATTTCAGTTCTTCCGTTGACTAGTCACATTTCAAATGCTTAATAGCCATATATGGCTACTGGCTACCATACTGGAGTGCAATTCGAGAACCTTTCCATCATTGTAAAAAGTTCTATATTGAATAGCAGTGGTCTACAGATTATTTGATTTATCCACATAACTAATGTGGCAAAGCTAAAGTCTCAGTCTTCTTTCTACTATCTTACTTCCCAGACTAGACCTTCATTAATCACCTGGTTCCTTTTTTTAAAAAAATTAAATTTATTGAGACAACACTGGTTAATAACATTGTGTAAGTTTCAGGTGTACAATTCTGTAATACAGCATCTGTATATTTTGTGTTGTGAATCACCTGGTTTCTGAATGATATTGTCCTATTGTTAAGATCTGCTTACAAATCTTCCATTTGCTTCCCACTGATAAATTTCAAACTTTGCTGGCATTCAAAGCCTTCCACAATCTAACCTTAATCCCTCACCATCCTTCTACATAAAAACCACACTCTAACCAACTGACTTTTTATTAAACATATCAACAAAATATAGTTTCACCTCCCTGGCTTTGCATAAACCTTTGTCTTTGCCTAGCATATTCTTTTTCATCTTCTTTGCTTATCTAAAGTCCTACTCTTCTTTCAAGGTCCAACTCCTATCTTATCTCCACAAATCCTTCTAGGTCATTATTTATAAACAGATTACTAAAAATCGTTTCATACTTTTAAATAGAAGTTTACGATTTTCTGAATACTTCATCTAAGTATTTTATGGTGATTCTTTGCTAGAATTTGGAAAAAAGTTAAGCAGAGTAAAGGAGATGAGAAGTGTGCGTATGCCTCGTACTGATTACAATATTTGAAAGGGTGACCAGAGCTTACTAAAAAGATAGCATTTAAGCAAAGTACTTGAAGGAGGTAAGGGAGTTAGCTATGTGGAAATCTGGGAAAAGAGCATCTAAGGCACAGGGAATAGCCATTGCCAAGGTCCTACGGCAAGAGTGGGCCTGAAATGTTCAGGGAATAACCCAGATGTCAGACGTGGCCAGAGAAATGAGCAAGGCAAAGAATATAGGTCAGGATATAAAGGGGCCAGATTGTGTAGGGCTTTATAGGCCACTGTAAGGACTTTGGCTTTTATTTTAAGTGAGATGGGAAAACTTGGGAATTTTTTTCTTAAAAGATTTCGTTTATTTATTTTTAGAGAGGGGAAGGGAGAAGGAGAGAAACACCAACGTGTGGTTGCCTCTTGTGCGCCCCCTACTGGGAACCCAGCCCGAAACCAGGGCATGTGCCCTAAACTGGGAATTGAACGGGCAACCCTTTGGTTTGCAGGACAGCACTCAATCCACTGAGCCACACCAGCCAGGGAGACTTTGGGGACTTCCAGAGATTGTTTAGAATCTCAATAATTTAAAAGGATAACTCTGGTGTTAAGAATTGAATGGAAAGAAAGGGGCAAGGGCAGTAGCATGGAAAACAATTTCAAGGCTACTGCAATAATCCAGGACAGAGATAATGGCAGCC
This sequence comes from Anoura caudifer, assembly GCA_004027475.1. Lineage (NCBI taxonomy): Eukaryota > Metazoa > Chordata > Mammalia > Chiroptera > Phyllostomidae > Anoura > Anoura caudifer. Next base: position 82,034 of record PVKU01004598.1, on the reverse strand, counting down.
TTATCAGTGGAGATGATAAAAATGTTTTGATGCATATTTTGAAGGTAGAACTGATAGAATTTCCTGATAGCTTCCACGAAGATTTTGTTCTGATTAAGCAGAAGGCTAAAACTGCCAGTCACTGAAATGAAGCTTTGAAATGAGCAAGTTTAGGGAGAAGCTAAGAGCAGGAGTCATATTCAGATATTTAAGTTTTGAGATGCCTTATATATCTTAGGTGGGAATGTGTATCCAAATACCTGTTTGACAAGTCTGGAGCTCAGGAAAAATGTCTGGCCCAGAGATATAAATTTGGGAGGGGTTTTTATACAGATGGTATGTAAAATCATGAGCATGACTGAAATCACCAGAGTGAATACAGAAGGGTAAGAACTGAGCCCTGTAGCATTCCAACATTAATATAATGGGAAGAAGAGGAGATACAGTAAAGAAAAATAGAAAAAGTGGAAGGGGTACCTTTTAGGAATTATACCTTCAGCAGAGAAAACTTGTTGGTCTATCCCCATCAGTAGTTGGGGATAGACCCTCAACTGCTCCCCCAAACATAAATTGTACCTTAAGAACAAAAAAGGGACAAATTGGAAGTAGTAAAGGAATGACATGACAAAAAAATAATAATCTTATAGGATATAACCTTTTTTCTTAGGCCTATTGAAACCTGAGGGCATTAAGACACTTCTGGTATTTCTAAGAAAGAATTAGAATTCTAAAGGAAGGACAGTCTATCTCTGATAGTCACAATGCAGGATATAAAAGATGTAAGCATAAATCTTTGGCTTACTAAAAACTTTTGAGTGTATATTAGTTTCCTGTAGCTGCTGTAAAAAAATGTGATGTGATGCATGAGTGGGCGTGCTGTTATGATGAAGCTGCCAACCACCAGTTATCCATAGCTCCAGCCTTCTGAATCATCTGAATAGTTTCCACAAAGGAATGTTCAAGCTTAAGGCAAAATCTGATCAGGTTCGCTGCTCTACTCACTCAGCCATTTGGAGTGTGACAGCCACACAGTACACATGCTCACTGAACAGTGAACTTGTCACTGTTCATGCATGCACATTCCAGTCCACTCTCTTTGGCTGCCAGGTTACATTGACATCTTGCAAACTGTTCCTGTCATATTAATAATGGCTGGACTTTTTCCGGACAGACCTTGTATGTTACAAGAACACCTTGTATTAATTATGCATTGTAACTAATTCCAGTGGGAAAGTTAATAGGGCCCTCATATGCAGTAGTCTCAAGGGGACTTATTCCTTTGTTTTTATACTGAGACCTGTTACTAATAATGAGAAAAATCCTTGTAATAGTCTTGAGTAGTTGACTGTTTCAGAGATATAATTTATACTAATCCAGTGAAACTGATGATAGAACATTCTTCCTCATTTTATGTACAGGGAAGGAGAATGAAGCACAGTCATTTTGGGGAAGTTGTAAAACCAACAGAAGCCAGCTATCTTGACTTTCAATTCAACTCATTAATTTCAGTTAAATGACATAAGAGCTTCTGTATTTGGTCTCAAAGGCAATGAAAAAAATTTTGGTAAAAAGGAAAAAACATTTCATATAAAATGCCCCTAAAGCTATGCTGTCCAGTGTAAGCATGTACTGGACTGAAGTATGAATAAAAGAATGTAAAGTCACCCATTAATACGCATTAAAATGTTTTGAATATGCTGTGTTAAATATATTATGAAAATTAATTTCACCTGTTTTTTATTTTTTAATGAGGCTAATAGAAAATCTTAGATTAAATTTATGATTCACATTATATTTCTATTAGATAGTCCTGCTGTACAGAGAATTATGAAATAATTTATATACTATATGTAATTTATTCAGTTAGCAAACAGTTATTCAACACCTATTATTATTAGGTTTTATGCTAAGTGCTAAGACCTTAAGAGTGAACAAAGAGAATGGGCCCTGCCATCATAGAGTTTACATTGTTTCCTACACGTCTACTGCACATTTCACATACATTATCATTTGTGATAATGCATAAGAGTAACTTAATCTAGGATATATTATTATGCTATATAATATTTATCTAGAAGCCTCATATTATCACATTCCTAATACCTTCTCCTGGTTTCTGGCTCCTTTTCTCTAAGTAGCTTGCTCCCTGCTATGGCTCACCTCTACCAGAGTATCTCATCAGCTGGCAACCTGCCTGCTGTTCACATTACAGCAGGGCTATTTATACTGTCAGGGGTCTCCAGAGAAGGACAGAGGTTGAAAATGCTAAGTGTACATAATTTTAAGGGGCCAAAACCAGTTTTTTAAATCAAGACTGAGTTTTGAAGTTTCTTTTGGGCTTAAACAAACTAGGGTGATTTTGAGCAGGCTTTTGCTGCATAATTCAATGTACGAACTTATTTGAAGGCTAAAACGACTCCTTATCAGTTTTATCCGACTGAAGTGTTCACAATAGAAAACTCTCCCAAACAGGACTTTTAAAACAAATTAACAAGTAGTATATATCCAATAAATGATTTTTAAGATAAAAAAAGTAGGTAACATCAATAGGGCAAGAATATATAATGCTTTTAAGGCTTATGGCCTACCTTTCAAGAAAATGTAACCAATAAGCAAAATAATATTTCAGGTTTTATTGACAGCTACAAAGAAAGCAATATTAGCAAAAACTGCTCTATCAAAAGGTGCTCATTTTTCCCCTTTAATACAGAAAACATTACTGACATATGTTAAGTATTGAGAAATAAATAAAGTATCCACATTATAAACACCCAAAATTGATTTCACTGCAATTTTTGGTCGAAGTCTACCACCATCTGAAATACAGATGTGTTTAGCAAAGGAATGTTAACCCTCAATCTTTAGCTGTGCAAGTGTGGTTACACACATACTTGCTCCAATGTTATACATTTTCTGTTAGCTAACGAAGAACTGATATTTCATGGCTTTAAAAAGAAACTAAGGAAAAATAATAATTACTCCTGATTGTAGAAAAAAAATCACCTAAGAAAAATTTAGCTATTCATTATAAGTAATCAGATTACCAATTTGCTACAAAGGAGAATCAATCCAAAAATCTTTAAGCTAAAGTATTTCATATGTGATCATGGGTCCTATAGGACCAGCATTAAACTCTACTAATGCTAGTTTTGTCAAATACAATGGAGTACACAATCAAATATAAATTTAGAAATTTAACTTTTCTTTGGCTTTCAGTGCCAAATATCCTAATTTTTATATGGGCCTCCATCAAAGAGCATAAATAAAGCTTAGTCAGCATGAAATCACCCAATGACAATCAATGGTCACTTCTTAGTAACATCCACAAAAAAACAATTTCCTATGAGTTCCTTTATAACCTATAGAAGGAGGTAAGTCAGATGTATATGCAACGAAATTTACTCCCATCTTACTCTATGCCCTACAATTGACTTGGGACTTTGGCATGTTATCACAAATATTTATCTTCCCTCTTGTCCTTGAAAAACTCAGAAAACCACATTTTTTAGTACTCAGTACCCTCCAGGTTAAAAAAAAAAAGGGGGGTGTGTGGTTATGATGAGAAACCAAATAATATTTGTAATAAAGCTGTATGTTTCAACATAAAATCAGAACCTGCCATAATATACAAGGTTCTTTCAAATGTTAAAAAGTTTGCTTCAAATTACCGGTATCTAATTCTACCTAACAACACCATAACAAATAGCATCTTTCAATCTGATCACAACTGATCACAACATTCACAACTGCAAAAACATTACTTTGTGACTCCCCTATTTCAAATTTGTGAAGTGCATTTATTTTCCACTAAGATGCTGAGGTATCTTTAAAAACAGATACTAATCTTACCACCTTTCATATGTTAGGTAAAAAAATATATGATTTCATTTAGTCAAATAAAAAGCCACCCAAAATTCTACAAATCACCATCAAATTTTTTTTAATCCAACATTGTTTAGATGACAGTAACTGAGGCATCCCCCAAGTGAAGCAACAACATTTCAAGTAGCAACTATTTGGAGACTAGAAACTGGGTGGTGTTTCAGCTCTTAAAATAATGTTGCAGTTCTAGAAGTTAATCTTAACGGAATCCTGGGGAAAGTTAAGAGATACTAAAAAACAGAAAAATTTAAGAAATACACTAATGTTAGTTGCCAGATATAATTTTTTCCTCAGAGAGTCACCTTGCATTGACATTAAAATAGTCTCCACAGACACATTAAATTTAAATTTCACTTATATTGTATACTGTAGTAAAAAGGAGAATATTTAACAAATAAAATGTTTTTATTGTTGTGTTGCATAATTTGGTTTAAGTCCCAAAACTTAATTCTAAACCTTTACCATGGAATTGCATGTAGCAAGGAAAGAACGTTTGAAAACAAGAGTTAATAGGTCATTGCCATTTTCTAAAGAGAAATATTTACATTTTAATTCAATTCAGACAGCTGGGTGTTAAGGAACATAAAAAGATAAATACGGTAATGGCTTGCATTATAAACAGAAGTAGTAAGAGTTGCATTAAGATGATTAAGGACAAAATTGAAAATGAAATTTAGGGATATCATCAGGCTTCATAAAACCAAAAGAGTCATGGAATCAAGTGAAAGAAAGGAAAGCAAGAAAGCAAGCCATATTCCTAACCGCAAAAAGTGAAATGGAAAGATCACAAACAGTTTAAGGCAACGGGTCACAGGAAAAGTTTGCTTTATGTCTCCACTGTTACTAACATATAAAAACTAGCATTTCCAGCCAAGTTGGGTTTGAAAATTAGAGGCACTTAAACGCTGTCCTTTCCAACGTCTACCCAAAAGAACATTCTGCAACATTTTGAATAGCAAATACCAACCAGAATAAAGCACCCTTCATATATCTCTACCCTCAAGAGTCAATGGGGAAAAAAAAATTAAGACCTTTCTTTCTCCCATATATAGCCTTAACCACTCTCTCCCCTCCTTTATTTACTGCCCTTGTCGCGGGGCTAATGAACCCTAAACTTCTTTTCTTCCCATTAATGGAAACGGGGAAAGAGCAATAGCAGAAGGGAACTCAGATACTAGGAAAACTGTAAAAATAGTGCCATTACTTGCTGGGTGAAGGCTGGGAACTCCCTGAAGGTTTGGCATGAGGGAAAGACAATCCTGGAAGACCCCTATTATCAGATACTTTACCCCAAGGCTACACCATTTTAACATTTGCTTTCGAAGGGGACGGCAGTCTTCTCGGGTGAACCTTCCCCGCTGCATGCCTCCTTTCCCCTAGGGCCCTCCGCAGCAGGGGTTGAGGAGCGCTGGCCCCGGACCCGATTTTGCAGCCAGGCCCGGAAGGAAATCGGTCCCGTTAGAGCCGATTTCACCCATCAGGAATGCGCTCCGCCCCGCCGCTTCCCTGCGGTGGCCGCCCTCGGTGTAGCCCGTTTGGGGGGCCGGGGAAGTGCTGCAGGGGAGCGCTGCCTCTGCTCGTCACAACCCTGCCGGGTCAGCCACCGTCTCCACAGGCTGCCATGGCAGGGCTCAAGGCGGATTCCTCGCTCCGCCCCGGCCGGCACGGCTACCCCAGGTGGCCGGGGCGGGGACACAGAACCTGACGGAGGCCAGAACACCAGGGACTCGCGCCGGCTCCAGCCCCGTGCTGAGCACGAGAGGGGGCGCCTTTCCCATGGGATTTCCAAATCCATTTCCGTCTCGGGGAGGGGCGCGAAGGCAGTGGCGGGCCAGAGCGCCTCCGATCGGAAACGGGAGCCGCCCCTGCCTCCAGCTCCCGGGAGCAACCTCCTCTCGTACCCTCCCGTACCGTACCTTCAACTCCTAGGAGAGGCGGCAGTCACAAGGCTTCGCGTGAGCAGGCCCATCTTGTAGTGGCGGCGGCAAAAGCCCGACCAACTACGGAGGAGGGTCCCTCACACCCGCCGAGGCGCCTCGCAGCTGGGACGGGGGAAACAGAGAGGAGAGATCCTGACCGCTGCTTTCCCGATCTCCTCCTCCGCAGTTCTGTCTTGACGGCTGCTCCCGGGAACCAACGCTGCAATTGCCATCTCCCCCACCCTCCGCTCCCCGCTTTCTCCGCCTCCTCCCCCTCCCACTCCTTCCTCCCGCCCCGGTCCATTGCCGCCCCGCCCCAGCGCGCCACCCACGTGCTGTACGTCATGGCGTCACGCCCACCGAGCTGTGGCTGGCAGATTTGGGACGCAGCCTGTAACTTGTGCGTGTTCACCCACTCACTTGTCCAGGAGTGCCCTGCCGGCGACCTGGCTACAGCAGGGTGCAACCCCCATAGGGCAGACAACTGCCCTTTCTGCCCTTTCTGCTATAGCAGCTCACAGGACTTCACCTCAAGCTAGCCGGGATGTGGGGGAGGTGTTTCCTCCAAGGATGGGTGGGGCGGCCCCTGAAGCGAAGTAAGGTGTTAGACTTGGGGACCCTGGCTTTTTGCATTTCTCACGCCATTACGTGCTCGTTCCTCTGTTCCTGTGGTTTACCTGTTAGAGTGGCCGCTCCAGGGAGAACAGGGCAGGGATGTTGCAGCGAGTTTCTGCAGCTCTCCGCTAGGAAATATTCTTCCCCGGGAGTGGCAGCACCCCACCTCCTCGCTCTTTTAGTTTTAGTAGACCTTAGTCTTCTGTGGGGGCTGCTAGTAGCAGCACTTAGCCACAATTTAACACCCTCTCTGAGGTTTTAGAGGCTGTTTTCCGCTTACTTCTCTCCCCTCATTTCACAAAGTTAAGTATTGAGAATTACTATTTTAGTTCATATTGATACATTCGGAATTAGTTTAGCTTTATCTGTTCCATCCCCTCATATTCTTTTAAGTCAGTTCATACACGTTTAAATTTTTTAGCCTATACATGACTTGGTATCAATTCTTACTTGAATAAGCATTCAGTCCAGACCTAGTCTATTCCCTCCTAGTTTATTTCTCTTCAAGATTTAAAGTTACTCTTCCTTGGAAGAGTAACATGGAATGTTCTGAGACATGGAATGTGATAGATACTGGACAGAATGTCCATTTGCCATCTGTTACCTAACTAAATATATCACCCTTTCAATCCTTGTTTTAGTGTACCTAATTTAAATTAGAAACAAACCGAGGAGCCATGGTCTTTCAGATGGTACTTGGTATCTTTAGTAACCCAGTAAATGTGTACCAGTTAGAAAACTGAACAAATAGATAGCTTAGGTCTAAGTATCTTAATCTTAAAGGAAATAATGAAAGACATGTTTATTTTCATATATTGGAAATGGTTAAGCTGTTATATATTCCTTTAAATGCTATTTGAGGGCTGCCAGCAATTTAATCAAAGGACTACTTTAAGCCTACAGGTAGTACAAGAATAGTAAGTTAAGTGGATTGATGGAAGAGTAGCCATATATAACATAACTCTTCTTGAAAATATATCAGTGTGTTGAACAACAGTTGAGAACAGATGGGATACTGGCTTGGAAGGGGGCTTTGAGTCAAGAGGCTATGCTGGGTTGGTGTGGTCTGACACACTGTATAATTGTCATTTTTCCAGAGGTGCCCTTTCTGCTTTATCTTCTTGAGAAGTAGAGGGATTTTCTACTCTTCGCTAAGGCAACATAAATCTATTAAGAAACAAATCCGTTGGGCTTCTGGCCAAGATGGAGTCATAGGTAGATACACTGTGCCACCTCACACAATCAAAAAGAAGGACAACAAATTTGAAAACAAAAAACAACCAAAGTTGCCAGAAAATTGAACTGTATGGAAGTCTAACAACCAAGCAGTTAAAGAAGAAACATTCATCCAGACTGGTAAGAGGAGCAGAGAGGACTCATGGTAAGGCAGTGGCTGGCAGACTCGGCAGTCCCACATTTGCCTACAGATAAACTGGGAGGAACAACTGGGGAGCGAGACAGACCATACCACCCAGGGTTCTAGCATGGGGAAATAAAGCCTCAAAACCTCTGACTGAAAAAACCTGTGGGGTTTGCAGTGGTGGGAGAAAACTCCCAGATTCACAGGAGAGTTCACTGGAGAGACCCACAGGGTCCTAGAATGTACACAAACCCACCCATCTGGGAATCAGTACCATAAGGACCCAATTTGATTGTGGGTAGCAGAGGCAGTGATAAAGCCAGTGGAGAGCTGAACAAGTGGCATTGTTCTGTCTCAGACCCTTCCCCAACATATAGCATCCCAATAGCAGCCACATGGGTTGACACACCCTGTCGAATACCTAAGGCTCCACCAATTATTACCTAATAGGCTCACCAAGACAAAATAAATGGCCAAAATAAAAGAACAAATCAAAGCTCCAGAAAAAATACAACTAAGCAATGAAGAGATAGCCAACCTATCATATGCACAGTTCAAAACACTGGTAATCAGGATGCTCACAGAAATGGTTGAGTATGGGTCACAAAATAGAGGAAGAAAAGGCTATGCAAAGTGAAATAAAGGAAAATGCACAGGGAACCAACAGTGAAGGGAAGGAAACCGGGACTCAAATCAATGGTTTGGAACAGAAGGAAGAAATAAACATTCAACTAGAATAGAATGAAGAAACAAGAATTCAAAAAAATACAGTCTTAGGAACCTGCAGGACAACTTTAAACATTCCAATATCAGAATCATAGGGGTGCCAGAAGGAGAAGAGGAAAAGCAAGAAATTGAAAACTTATTTGAAAAAATAATGAAGGAGAACTTCCCTAATTTGGTGAAGGAAACAGACTTCCAAGAAGTCCAGGAAGCTCAGAGTCCCAAAGAAGTTGGACCCGAGGAAGCATACACCAAGGCACATCATAATTACATTACCCAGGATTAAAGATGAGAGAATCTTAAAAGCAGCAAGAGAAAAGGGGACAGTTACCTACAAAGGAGTGACCTTGAGACTATCAGCTGATTTCTTATAAGAAACCTTGTAGGCCAGAAGGGGCTGGAAAGAAATAGTCCAAGTCATGAAAGGCAGGGACCTACATCCAAGATTACTCTATCCAGCAAAGCTGTCAATTAGAATAGAAGGGCAGATAAAGTGCTTCCCAGATAAGGTCAGGTTAAAGGAGTTCATCATCACCAAACCCTTAATATGTGAAATATTAAAGGGACTTATCTAAGAAAAAGACGATGATCAAAAATACAAACAATAAAATGACAACACACTCACAAAAATCAACAACCACACCTAAAAAAAGAAAAACAAACTAAGCAAATGACTAGAACAGGAACAGAATCACAGAAGTGGAGATCACATGGAGGGTTATCAGTGGGGAGTGGGAGGGAAGAGAATTGGGGGAAAAGGTACAGAGAAAAAAGCATAAATGGTAGGTAGAAAATAGGGGGAGGTTAAGAATAGTATAGGAAATGTAGAAGCCAAAGAACTTATATGTATGAGCCATGGTCATGAACTAAGGGGGTGGTACAGGGCGATGGGGAATAAAAGGGGGGAAATGGGACAATTGTAATAGCATAATTGATAAAATATATTTTTAAAAATAACATCAAAAAAAGAAACAAATCTGTTGAACATCGCCACTCAAATCCCCAAAGGCACCTCAAAGATAGTATGTCCAAGACAATTTATCTTTTTCTCAAAACTTGCCAACTTGCCTCTCTCATTCACCCAGGCCCAAGCCAGAAATCTAGGATTCTTCCCAGGAACCCCCTTTTGGTCACTCACAATTTATAATTAACCATCAAGTCCTACTTACATCCTAAACATCCCTGCACTCACTCTCCTATATCTGTCTTCTGCACCTTTTCAACTTTGGCTGCATGATGAAGCTTATAAAAGTCCTGATGCCCAAGCTACATCCACCAATTAAATCAGAATCTCTGGGACTTCCTGCCAAGATGGAGGCATAGATGGACACACTGTACCTCCTCTCACAACCAAAATTAAGGACAGCAAAGATTTAGAAACAAGAAAACAATCAGAACTGATAGAAAATTGAACTGTATGGAAGTCCAACAACCATTCATCCAGACCGGTAAGAGGGCGCGTAGTCAAGGCAGGAAAAAGTGGAGGTGTGGACCCAGGCACACAGGCAGCAGCGGCTGGCAGATCCCTGGCATGCAGGCGGTGGCTAGCAGACCCCGGGCACAGGGTGGCAACTGTGCAGACCCAGTGAAGCTGTGCAAGGTGGCTGGCTGACCAGGTGGTCCCACATTCGCACACAGATAATCCAGTGGAAGGGGAAGTGGCAGAAGGGACTGGACTCTGAGAGAGAGAGCAGACCAAGCGCCATTGTTCCCTTTCAGACCCCGCCCCCACATACAGTGTCACTAGCCAGCGACTGGGCTGCCCCACCCTGGGGAACACCTAAGGCTCCACCCCCCACTATGTAACAGCCACGACCAGACAAAAACAAACAAAAAAAAAGCACCAAAAATGGCTCAAACCAGAGAACAAATCAAAGCCCCAGAGCCAATTCATCTAAGCAACGAAGAGATAGCCAACCTATTAGATGCACAGTTCAAAGCACTGGTGATCAGGATGCTCACAGAATTGGTTGATTTTGCTCACAAATTAGATGAACAAATGAAGGCTACAATAAGTGAAATGAAGGAAAACGCACAGGGAACCAATAGTGATGGGAGGAAAACTGGGACTAAAATCAATGGAGTGGAGCAGAAGGAACAGAGAAACAACCAAACAGAAAAGAAGGAAGAAACAAGAATTCAAAAAAATGAGGAGAGGCTTAGGAACCTTCAAGACATCTTTCAATGTCTCAACATCTGAATTATAGGGGTACCAGAAGGGGAAGAGGAAGAGCAAGTGGAAAAGTTATTTGAACAAATAATAAAGGAGAACTTCCCCAATCTGGCAAAGGAAATAGACTTCCAGGAAGTCCAGGAAGCTCAGAGAGTCCCAAAGAAGGTGGACCCGAGGAGGAACACACCAAGGCACATCATCATTACATTAGCCAAGATTAAAATGAAGGAGAGAATTCTAGAAGCAGCAAGGGATAAGGGCACAGTCACCTACAAAGGAGTTCCCATCAGACTGTCAGCTGATTTCTCAAAAGAGACCTTACAGGCAAGAAGGGGCTGGAAAGAAGTATTTGAAGTCATGAAAGTCAAGGACCCACATCCAAGATTGCTCTATCCAGCAAAGCTATCATTTAGAATGGAAGGGCAGATAAAGTGCTTCTCAGATAAGGTCAAGTTAAAGGAGTTCATCATCACCAAGCCCTTATTATATGAAATGTTAAAGGGATTTATCCAAGAAAAAGAAGATAAAAAAATAGGACAGTAAAAAGACAGCAAAGTCATGATATTAACAACCACACCTAAAACAAAAGCCAACTAAGCAAACACCTGAAACAGGAGCAGAAACACAGAAATGGAGATCACATGGAGGGTTAGCAACAGGGGAGTGGGAGGAGTGGGAGGAGGGGAGTGGGAGGAGGGAAAAGGTACAGAGAATAAGTACCATAGACTATGGGTAGAAAATAGACAGGGGGAGGGCAGGAATGGTGTGGAAAATGTAGAAGCTAAAGAACTTATGACACATGGACATGAAGTAAAGGGGGGGAATGTGGGTGGGAGGGGGTGTGCAGGGTGGAGGGGAATGATGGGGGAGAAATGGGACAACTGTAATAGCATAATCAATAAAATATATTAAAAAAAAGGGAATCTCTGATGATGGTGCTCAAGCATGGATGTTTTTAAGAATCACTCTTCAGGTGATTCCAATGCACAGCCAAGGTTAAAACCACTACTGGGGCCTCATCATTTCTCACTGGATTACTGCAAAAGCATAATAATCAGCCCCAGGTGCCTTAATCTTTGGTGGCCATTTTTCCTTCTTTTTCTATTCTCTCCTAATTCATTCAACATTAATTCAATAAATATTTGAGTATGTAGTATGTTGCAGAGAGAGGTTTGCTATTATAGTCACTGGGAATACAGCAATGAAAAAGACAGCCCTTGTTTCTGCACTTATGGAGCTTACATTGTGGAGAGAGGCTATGGTTGGGGAAGGCAGAAGAAACAAGAAAGAAAAGGAAATACATTTCCAGAGTAACATATAGAAACCAGGGAGGCTGTTATGTTAGTTTGGTGTCTTAAACTGAAGTTCATTCCTCTGACATTTGAACTGGATTCCACAAGACAAGAAAGGAAAACGAGAGGTGGGGAAGGCAGAGGGAAGAGTAGGTACAAAGGTCCTAGCAAGACAAACTTGCCAAGTTCAGGCAGCTAGAGACTGAAGTAGCATGAGTAAAGAGGGAATACAAATGGCATGGAGTTACAGAGGTAGAGGTGGTCATATTATTTAAAACCTTTTGAGGTCATGATAAGCAGAATTCTAAATGGTTGGTACAATGTGTGATGAGGCAACAGATTTTTAAGTGGAGTAAAACCTGACTTATCTTTGAAAAGCATCACTCTGATTGTTTTGTGGATCAGATTATGGGAGAGCAAGAGTGGAAGGAGGGAGGCCAGTTAAGAGGCTACTGTAAGAATTCAGGAAAGAAATAATAGTGCCTTGGCCCAAAGTGGAGATGGAAGTGGATGGTTTCATTATTAATTTTAGAGGCAGACTCTGTAAGACTGCATAGAATGGAGTAAAAGTAGGGAACAAGAGAGAGAACAATAGGGTTATAATAATAGCTACTCTTCTCTGAGTACATACTACATGACAAGCACTGTTCTAAGTGCTTTACAAGTATTAAGCCATTTAATTTTCATGAGTCCGAAAAGATACGTGCTATTATCATCTCTTTACCAAATTAAGAGCTGAGGCTCCAGAGGTTAATTTGCTCAGGTTATGTAGTTGGTAAGTGGCAGAGCTGGGATTTGGACCACGTAGGCAGCCTGGTTCTAGCACTCACACTCAGCTCCCACCCCTTCCCAGACCCCTCCATTGGTGTCGCAAAGTGGACATTTCTTCAGGCACACTAAGCTATTTGTGATATCATGCATCCTCTCTCCTTTCTTCCATTCTCTTTTCCTATCCCTCTTCTCTTCCCTTCCCTTCCCTTCCCTTCCCTTCCCTTCCCTTCCCTTCCCTTCCCTTCCCTTCCCTTCCCTTCTCTTCTTCTCTTCCCTTC